>BJBW01007551.1:79817-99387 GCA_004320125.1 Scolopax mira | reverse complement strand
GGTTGTTGTTGTTGGGTGGTGTGTGTGGTTTTTTGGTGGTTGGTTTGTTTGTTTGTTTTTTGTGGTTGGACTCAATGATCTCTGAGGTCCCTTCCAACCACTACAATTCTGTGATTCTGTGATTATTGGTAAAAATTTTAATTGGAAAATTGCATACTGGGAAATAGCTGATAACATCTAGAAAACTTTAGATTTTTTGCCTATGCCTGACCAAAGGAGCCTGGTAAGAAAGCATTTAATTCTGAAGCCCACCAATCATCTTTACGCACAAGAAAAATGCTGCTTTGGTTTTCTTTCCAATTAGGCCCGACTCAAACACGTCTTACTTGACAACCTAAAGAAAGCCAAAGGCTTTATGGGTTCAAGTCTGTTAAGGGCTTCAAGTGTATGTTTTTGTGACCAAGGGAATTTGTCCTACAAAGGGTACATATCCATTTCAGAAGCGTTGCCGTTTCATTTCTGTTCTTCACCATGACCAGAATATGACTCCTGTGTCTCAAATATACACCTTATTTTTGGCCAACACCACATAACTGGGGTTCAGTCTCTTCTGACAGAGTTCTTAATTTAGTTTATAATAGAAAATAATTTCCCAAAAGAACTTTCTGAAACGAACAATAGGTGAAAGATCGATTATTTTTAACTAAAGGAGTTGAATTCTCTGTGGTAATTTAAAAGCAAAATTATTAGTCTTCACTGGGCCAGAATTTCCCCTGAATTGTATATTCAGAATTGCCTTAAAACACTGATTTGGGGATTTTTGACTTGCTATCTAAAACGCAAATACATTGTTTTTCTTAATGTCCATTGTAGTGGTTTCCTTAATTTATGTTGTGATCCAAGATTTTGTTTATGAAGTTTCTAAGTTATGAACTATTAATATATCATTTTCAAGTGAAAAGAATACTTCAGCAAATCTGACTTCATCATCTTGTTGAGATTACTTTTGAAACTGAAATGCAGAGAGAAGGAACGTAAAAATGTAATGGTATTCCATTCACCACAGGTGAAATGGTACGGCAGGCCAGGGTACTGGCTCAAGCCACTTCTGATCTCGTTAATGCCATGAGGTCAGATGCTGAAGCAGAAATTGACATGGACAACTCTAAGAAGCTTCTGGCCGCTGCAAAGCTCCTGGCAGATTCTACAGCCCGCATGGTTGAAGCTGCAAAGGTACCAGGAAAATGAACTAATTGCTTAAAATTGTGGGGTTATACACACAGAAGAGCTGGTGTGTGGGCTGTTACAGATAGGATCTGCTGATAGAATCTATTCTTGTTGCCCTTGAACATCCCTGAGCAGGTTTAACTCTATTTGAGCTTTAGCTTTTCTAACCTGATTCCTGGCTGCTCAGACAATGTTTCTGTATTCCTCCCAGGCTACCTGTCCTTGCTTCCACCCTCTGTAGGCTTCCTTTTTGAGTTTTTCAAGCAACTACTTTTACTCTTTTTTTTTTTTTTTTTTTTTTTTTTTGCTCCGAAATTTTGTGCAGGGAGCTGCAGCCAATCCTGAAAATGAGGATCAACAGCAGCGTCTGAGAGAAGCAGCAGAGGGACTGAGGGTTGCTACAAATGCTGCTGCACAGAATGCCATCAAGAAAAAAATTGTCAACAGATTAGAGGTTGGAAACTACATATTGTTGAATTTTCAGTTCCCTGTTTTGATAATTAGTTTCTGTAGGTGATTTCAAGCAAGTAGAAACATGTATTTCAGGAAAAGTGCTAAGCACAGAATTATAGCCCTGTAAGCTCAGTTCCAGAGTACAAGGCTTGGAATTAGAGATGCCAGCACATGATACCATAATTTACAACTGAGTAACTTGTATCACTTTTGATCACATGTGATCACAATGTTTGATCACAATCAACATTGTAAGAATTAGACTTAGAAAGCAGTTGATGGTGGCTTAGTCATAAAATTGGAACAGCTGATGTTTCAAACAACTGAGCTGAAGCTATGAAAGAACAAGAGCTTAGAATCCTTCTAGTTCCACCTTTTTCTTTATTAGCAAGTTAGAGATGGATAACAATGTTCATCTCATTTTCATCCTGAGAGAAGAGCGATCCTGAGTTTCCTTAGGGCAAATCAAGTTAATTAAGGGATATAATGTATTAATCTGTCAAAGTTGTTACTAACAAAGGTTCCTATAATATGTATTTCATCCTCTGAATTACTCAGACTTTTACTATTGATTTAACTCTGTTTCCTTTTCTCCAAAGATTGCAGCTAAACAAGCTGCAGCTGCTGCTACTCAGACTATTGCAGCTTCTCAGAATGCAGCTGTTTCAAATAAGAACACAGCAGCCCACCAGCAACTTGTGCAGAGCTGTAAGGTAAACAGATCACAACCCACTGACAAATAGTTCTTGAACTCTGCTTTATGGGAACTGAAGATCACCTTCTATAATAAGACTTGCAACCTCAAAAGAAGATTTTAAAAAAAAAATCAAACCACAACCAAAGCAAACGCCACACACACTCATGTGTATGGATTCTGGAGAAGCCTCATTTATTATATTATCCATAGTTTCCATGCATTACTGTATGGAGAGCTTTGAAGATCTGTGATATTTTAAGTGCAGTGCAGTACTTGCCTGTTACACATCTCCTTGCAAAGACCTTACTAGAAATGATGGACAAGCTTATAAACCTCTGTATGTATCTGTTGAGTAAGAATTAATTCACCCGAAGCAAGTGCTTTAAATAACAGTTTTGCTGCAAATCAGTCTTCTGCTCCGCTAGAAGCACTGTGCGTGGAGGGGTCCAGTTGCTCAGAAATTTGTACGCGCACAAGAAGTCTTGGCCGTGCATTCAGTGGTCAGATGAGTGTGCAGTCAAATGGGTCTGAGGTCTGCTATGGAATAAAGGCAACTTGATTTTTCCACAACAAGGGATAGGTAACAATAGTGATTTGTGCTATAATGGAGTGAAATCCTCATTTAATGTATGCTTTATATAATTGATTATACATCTAACAACACTGATCCTGCTCTTCTGTTGTTCAGCCTACAAACAAATGGAGCCTTAAATGTCACTGTAAAAAATAAGTTACAGACCTTACTATGGGGTTAACATGATTACTAGCTTGAAGTTAAAGCTGACAAGAGCACAGGTTTTGAAGGTGGGCCTGAAGCCAAGCACTTTTTTATAGTTCCAAGCTAGACTTCAGAGTTTGGTGAGAAGGTGTCTTCTTTTGTGTTTAAGCTACATTTGGCAGCTTAATTTATAATTCTGACTAATATTGCTTCAGGCTTTTAAAAGAAATTGCATTTAAACAAAAAGCTGAAAAAGACAATAGAATGCAAAAGACTTTTCTTCTGGATGGAAGAGCAGTTATGTGGGGAACGAGCAAAACCATTAAAGCAGGCATAATTAAAAGCTACGTTTAGCATCCAGCAATTATTTCTTGTCATGGTGGTATTCCTAAAAAATGTTGGAATTAAATAAGGTAGCTCAAGTACATCTCAAGATTGTGTTGTAGGCAGCTGCTATTTCAATATGAATTTCAAAAGAAAAGAGCTGAATCACTGTATTGTTTACCGTTCATTCTAATGTGATCTTGATGCTGATTTATTAGATAGCAGAGAAGATCTGATACCTACTTTTTACATTTTTGGGGGGTGGGTGGGGGATTGATATTGCACTGCTGAAAAAAGTGTTATCCATTCTTAAATGGATAGACAAGCAGCATGAATCTGGGCCGTTTGGGAATAAAGTTTCAGCAATCTAGACTTCAGAATGTTCCAGCCATACTATAACGTTTTTTTGGTTAGTAGTCAAGGAAAAGTAGGCAGAGGTGCTTGTGGGTGAAAGATGTTGTTACTCTGAAAGCAAGGTACTTCTGTGAAAAATCTGTCATGTCCACTGCTGGCATTTGAACATGCAAAGGAAGTAATTAAAAATATTTTGTGTATATAATTTTGCAGAAAAATCTTAAAGATCCTGAAAGGCAATCTAGAGTAGCTTGAATAAAGTTTCTTAAGTAGAATGTCTGAAAAATCCTATTATGTATTAATTCACTTCTATGGAATCCTAAAAAATTTCTGTGAAGACACAAGAGTATTGTACCTGTGAATAGTACAGGTTGTCTTTAAGGTGGGTGGGGAGAGAGCTTGCTCAGTGTCAGAGGATTTGGAAGTTTTTTTATTTATCTACTAAAAGCTTTTCTCTTTGTTTATTATAGAATGTTGCAGACCACATTCCTCAGTTGGTGCAGGGTGTAAGAGAAAGTCAAGCTCAGGCAGAAGACCTCAGTGCCCAGCTTGCTCTAATAAATTCCAGCCAGAACTTCCTTCAGGTGAAATTAATCAATCACTGTAGTAGATTATATCAGAGCATAAAGCTTTTTTTAGGTCTGTATGTTTGTATTTGTGATAAATAAGCAGTAAACTGTTAAGAATCATGTAAAAAAGCTCATCACTAACTGTGAGTCATAGCTGAGGAGAATTTAGTTCCTCGGGTCAGATGGCTGAAGAATGTTGAATCTGTGGAGACTGACAACTGCCAAAATTGAGGATAAAAGTAACTAATAGAAAACTAAAGTGTATGGAGAAGAAACATTCAAGGCTGTTGCACCTACCTTCTGGGAAAGAGTTTAAAGAACAAGATGGAGAGAATTCAGCATCTTTTTAAACAGCAATCCGAATATGTGAGGTGCTGTTGGAACCTTTCCTAGTAACTATAGTGTTGCAGCAACAAGCTCCAGAATTCTTCACAAATAAGACAGGATATCACCATGTTTTTGTTAGATACTAGCCTGCATATGTAATGGATCTTGATTGAAGTTTTGAACAAAACACAGAATTTGACTCTGTGCTTCTTCCAAAACATCTTTTAAAAAATATATATATATAATATTGAGCATTGATAGCAAACTAAACAAAAAGAAAAAACCCAAAACAAACAAAACATGGAAGAAAACAATTCTTCATGTAATGCCCTAGTCATCAAAGTGATCTATCTCTCCTCTGGCTGCATGTATAAACTATGGTGATGGTGAGAATCAGCAAAGTATTTTAATTGTATTAATAGCTATCCCTGTCATTGCTTGAATTACAGTTTTCAGTTTATAGAATTTTGGCAGAATTTAATGTTTAGAAACATTGAGACATTTGCTGTCTCTGCCACCTGGACTTGTTTGTACCCCATGGATGCTGAATGGCGACACAACACTGCGCATTTAAATATTTTCTAGTAGTCTTCATGAGTGCTGATAGGCCTCAGGCAGACATTGCTACCAATGGAGTAGTCACAGTGCTAGTAAAACACAAATGAGTCCTGCTGCAGAGAACACTACAATTTGGAATTATGACAGGGTGCAGCATATGAATAAAAGGCTGCAATATAGACAGTCCATGGCTGAGGAGTAAGGAAGTGCATGAAATGGTCATTACAGAAGACCATTTCATAAGTATGTGAATGGAGAAAGAGGTTTGCTTATTGAACCATAAGCCTTCTTTAAAGAAAATGAGCCTGTAAACCCAATTGAGTTCACTTCTCTTCTTTGAACAGCCTGGAAGTAAAATGGTGGCATCTGCTAAAGCTGCAGTCCCCACTGTGACTGATCAAGCAGCAGCAATGCAGCTAAGTCAGTGTGCAAAGAACCTTGCTACCAGCTTAGCTGAACTACGAACTGCCTCCCAGAAGGTAGGTCAATACTAGTTTTAATCATCTGAAGCAAGGTAGCTTGGATGGTGGTCACAGGCTCACTTCTGCTTGGCCCACTGTGTCTCCCCCAGGGGAATGGCTTGTGCTCAGGCACAGGTTTACTTCTCAGTGTTGCCTTTTGCGCACAGTTTGCTCAGACTCCCAGGTGTCTTTTGTGTTGTAAAAGAAAGGAGAGGGAGAAGTGGCAAGAAAATGAAAAAGCTTGTGCTACCCTAACCTTTCCGCTCCAGAAAGATAGGAGGAGGGCATACACAGAGCAGCACATCAAAGCTCTGAGTTGCTGCTGCATCTGAAGGAAAGTGGGGAAAGGGGAGCATATCTTGTGCACCTGCCAAACTGCGGACAGCCTAGATACAGCACTGCCATAGTCAATGTGATTGTGAACTAGAGCCCATCATCCTTAAAATTCAGGGAAGCAGAGGCTATCTGTGTTTCACTCACATATTCCTAAACTATGCATGGGCTTTAAAAAGAAGAAAAGTATCCGTGGAAAGTCTAGTCTTTTTGTGTGTGTACACTGAGGCCCAAAAGAGAATTGTAGCATTTAGGTGGCTACACCTGAGCTAACATTAAAATTTCAAGCTTGGGTACTGATCATTCTGGGCTGCCACATCAGAGGGTTCAGTGTGACTTCAGTCATAGTGCGTAGTCTGGACTGCAGCAGTTATTTTCACAGTACCTTGGCTGCCTGGTGTGAAGGTATGCATATGCAAGCTAAGTGCGTCTCATTCTGCTTGTGGCTCTTAACCTAAGAATATCATGCAGGAGTTTGGAATCCATTATGCATAACACTTAAAGTGCCTTCAGTGGCCTCTGAAGTCACGAAAGTGATAATTTGGGAGGGGGAGATTATACCTGAACCATTTACTCTTTTTGATAGTATCTTATAGCTGCTAACAGTGTTATTGATCTGATTTCTGAATAGGCTCACGAAGCATGTGGCCCAATGGAAATTGATTCTGCTTTGAATACAGTCCAGACACTCAAAAATGAACTGCAAGATGCAAAGATGGCAGCTGTGGATGGACAGTTAAAACCTCTCCCAGGAGAAACTGTAATTGGGGAAGGATGTTCTTCATTTAAAAACAAACAAAGTTAGCTGTTAAAATTTTAAGTATTAGAGGCAAAACAAGTCTTGAGGCATTGGATAATAATGATATTGATAGGATTTTATGATAATTCTCTTAAAAAGAGTATTTCTTCCTATTACACCAAAGAGTGTTCTGTAGCAGAAATACTCATAGAACTGTAGGGCCTCCTTCTCTATTGTACAAATTGCAATTTTGTAGCAGCAATATTTTGATCTTTTCTTGTCAAAAATAATTTCTTTTCAATAGTGGCAAAGATGAGAACTCTTTAGTTGAAGACCAGCAGTCCTGGTAGGCTTAGAAAATGACATGTTTCATTTGGGAAAAATCTTCTCCTCAGATGAGGATATTGATTTCCAGTCATAAAATAGTTTTGTTGTTTGTAACTAATATGTTAATTTAGTTCACCCTGGACAGGGAAAACATCAGATTTCAGGGAAACTGGGGGTATGTTTGGTAGCTGAGGTAAAAGCTTGGCTTTTGTGGACTGAGGAGTTTTTTTAATACTGTTTAAAAAATAGGTCTTTTAGTTGAGCTTAAACAAAGAATTTTGTTCTCTGCAATTTTTTCACAGCTTGAGAAATGTGCTCAGGACCTGGGAAGTACATCCAAAGCAGTTGGTTCCTCAATGGCCCAGTTGTTAACTTGTGCTGCTCAAGGCAACGAGCACTACACAGGTAGCCTTTTATTTATAATGTCTCTGCAAAACCTCTGCTTTCCGTAAAATACTTGATAGAAGTATTTTCTCGTTACAGCCTACTTATATGAAGGAATTGCTTGTGTTTTCTATGCTGATAGTGAATTACAGTTACTAGGAAGTTACTAGAAATTGCTGGTGTAAATAATATGCTTCATAAAAGAATAACGTTGCAATCTGCTGTGTGTCTGTTTATAATCAGAATATATATGTGTTGTTTTTGTAAATATATGCCACTGAAACTCTGTGAAGGACGGAATTAAAATGTAATGCAATTTAAAGGTCAGTGCCACTGGAAATGTTGCCATGTCATTTCAGAAGGTTAAAATGGGTCTTTGGGCATTTTTTTGAAGCACAGAATGCAAAGACTCTTGGAATAGCTTGGTTGGTGACAGTTAGAACTGTGTCTCTTACTAGATGTTACCAGTGTACACATATAATGCAACTAGTCTCTCTGACTCGTTGATGACATTTGCATAGTTTTAGTTGAAGCCAATAGGGAATGGGGGCACACAGATTCTGCAATTTGGTTTTGTACCTGTACTTTTAGAAACCAAAAGCACCTTGATAAGGAAAATACTCCTTGCAGATGGGGGAAAAAGGTTTACTCTTAGATGGTAGAATGTTCTATCTCTATATTTCTATAAGCTGTTGAGCAAATGTTACTATAGGGTTTTTTTTTAATTATTACTGATAAATTTCATTATGGCAATTACCACTTCATTAGATATAATTGCATCAGGGCTACACAACTTGCAGTTGCTTTCATTTGAAGCAGATGTAATTGTATTAAGATGGCTCGTGTTTCTTTTACAGTTATGCAGAAGTTAGCACTGGGTATCTGGCAAAGTAATAGAGATACTTGCAGCTGATATTGAATAATTGAATCTAGTAGCTCTCTTAATGTCAAACTATAAGAGATGTTTGATTGGGAAATGCTACATAGCAATGAGTGCCTTTTCAAAGGTCATATAATGGTTTTCTATCTCGTACTGTCATGTTATGCATGCAAGCATCAAGCAAGCAGGTATTTTGCAGATATTATGACATTCTACTGTTTCACTGTGATAAAAATTCTTTACAGGTGATATTCACTATTTAATAATTCCCTCTGGTCTGCTACTGACACAATAGGGTTTTTTACATGTTTTATTCACATAATGGCTGCTGCTAGACTACAGGTGAGCAAACCTCATTGTAGAGGATGAAAGAAACACCAGTTCGAAAGCAAAACTAATCAGACCATTTTATTTTATGGTATTATGATAAATTAAATCAAACTTAAAAGATGCTTACTGGTACTCTAATAAAGGGCAAAATGTGTATTTTTCCTGAAACTTTCTTGAAATTAAGCACATAGAAAGCTCCCTGTCATTTGTCAAATGAAAGGTTGTAACTGCAACATAGTCGGTTCTATTTCTCTCCTGAGCTTCACTTTACTTTGTTTCATTATCTCCTAAAGTTTCTGTGTTTAAAAATGTTCAGTTGATCAGAAAAGAAAAGGTTAAAAGGCACTGGTGTTAAAATGCTAACATGGCTTGGGTGTTATATTTTCCCGTGCTGTTCCAGTTTTCTAAACTTTTCCAATAGGAATATAGAACATTCTAATTATTTTTAATGTCTAAATATGGATAACCAAGAGGTCTTGTACAGCAAATGTGAACCTTTCTTTTGGTAGGAATAGCATGCTTTTAATATCATCACTCAAAATATACCACCTACATTAATTGCATATATTGTCAACTACACTATGTGCTAATTAAGGTCTTTCAGAAGACTATTCTCTATTGGTTTTCATTAAGGGCTGAATTAAATTTCAAAAATAGAAGAATGGGACCATTACGCATACGGTCGTACACCTTAGCTCTGGAGCTGATGAATGTCCTGTAATGTTGGCTGGACAGACCACAGAAACCAATTTAATGACATCTTCTTTGTGACTTTATTCAGTTATTCTTATGTGTTTGTACTCATAGTGATATTAGGGTATATCAAGTTGTATCATCCCTCATGATATCTTTTAATTTTTTTTTTAATTACTTGAACTTCATCTGTTGCTGTGCTTATCCTCTAAAAAGTCCAAAGTTGCATTTTCAGAAGCAGCAGAGATACTGTGTCTCTGAAGTCACGTACACTGTTCTTGCAGAAAATCACTTTCACCATAGCTTGGAATATGAGGTTTTGCTCATTTCCAGGTTTGAGATTTTCCTCTTTTTCAGTACATCGCTAAGACTTAGTCATTCATCTAGAGCCATGCCTGGAGCGTGTGGTCTTTGGTGTATAATACTTACTTCATGGCATCAAGACCAGTATTTCTCTAGGGAAATGATACTGCATATTTCAAATGTGTTCATGTTTGAAGATTTTCTTTTAAACTTTCTTTTAAATTTGCAATGTTATTTTTGCAATAAGATCATTACCTGCAAATTCATCTGTCATAAAATACAAAGATCATCTTTAAGGGTACTGAAAGAATCCTTGATGAAATCTGAATACAGGAGTTGCTGCCAGAGAAACTGCTCAGGCTTTGAAGACTTTGGCTCAGGCGGCACGAGGGGTTGCAGCATCCACTACTGACCCTGTAGCAGCACATGCGATGTTGGATTCAGCAAGGGATGTCATGGAAGGTTCTGCTATGCTTATTCAGGAGGCGAAGCAGGCCCTGGCTGCACCAGGGGATGCGGACAGTCAGCAGAGATTAGCCCAAGTAAGTTGCAACATAATCAGTTACATCAATTATCAAAACACCATGTGAAATGCAGCATTAAATAACAAGAGAAAATAACAGAAACGCATCTTATGAGGACACATTTGCTTTAACCAGGACTTTGTCTGAAAAAAGTAACAGCATTAACTTCAGGGGCATTCCTTTATCTGCAGCACTGCAGCCCAGGTGCCAAGCACGGTTGCGGAGCTGTCCAGCACTATCCTATCAAATGGGTTAGCATAAATAATGACTGCTGCTAAACTGCAGGTGAACAAGCCAAGAAAGACACAAGCCTCCAAAACGGTTGTCTTGGAGTTGGAATTTATGAATTGCTGGCTACAGAATTAGCCTCTATTAGAGGCCTCCTATTAGATAAATGACCGCTTAAGCCGTTCTTGATGTGGATGTGTTTATGTGTTGTAGGTGGCAAAAGCAGTGTCTCATTCCTTGAATAACTGTGTGAATTGCCTGCCTGGACAAAAGGACGTGGATGTGGCATTGAAGAGTATTGGGGAATCGAGCAAGAAGCTCCTTGTTGATTCGGTGAGATGTCTTTTAACATAGAAATAAATTTCAGGGAACAGAAAAGCAGATAGCGGTTCCCCATGTGCCAACTTATTATGTAGTAAATGTGCCTTAAGTATAACTTCATATAAATTTTGTTTAAATTTATGCAGCTTTAAGTAGCTGGTACTTTGGTTGAAATGCTGTTCTTCTAGTTTATGGAAAAGGTAAAAATGTCTGTGGTTTATGAAAGTAGTATTAAAGTTGTCAGAGGTCACCATTAGTCTGTTTTTTTGAAAATGCTAGCTGTGACTTAACGTTTTGAAGAATGTGAAAACTTGAAAGTTATAATTGATCTCCCACCTTGAAATAATCAGTTCAGTTTAAGGACCATTGTGTTTTGTCAAAAAATGTTTGGTGCATCTATGGTCATTTTGTGCAAGGAGGAGAATTGGTATATTTCTGTTTAACTGCATTCATGTCTAAAAAGACCCTTTGTGTGCTGGCAGTTTACTAGAAGGTTATATGATTTGAACAACATTTTTCTGCAGTTACCAGTGATCCTGCTACCCTGTGAATGAAGGAGGAATTGTATTTTCATGTGTTTGTGCAATGCCTTTAGGTCAAACCAGATAAGGAGTTTAGAGTCATTCATTGTGAAAGCTGCCAATATTTGTGTGGTGTTCTGGAAAGTTTGTTCATGGAAGTGAATGATGACTTGAAAACCAAAATTCTCCAACTTCTGCCACTGAGTTCATCACTTCGAATTTCGTAGTTGAACCATAAAATAGCTGTTGACATCTCTGTCCCTTAAAAGGTTTATGTACTTGTCTGCCCTTGGAAAGAAACAATGAGACAAAGGTGATTATATAGATTCTGGTTGATAGTTGTCCTGTAGTTGGGCTATTCTGCATTCGGAACTGAATCACTCAGTCCAGTTACAGTACTCCCTTCTAGCTTATATGTGAAGCTCACGTCTGTGTTGTGTTTATTGTTCTTGAAATGTGTTGAAATTTCCAAGGGCTGGTGAAGGGCTGGTGTGACGTGATAGTAAAATACAGCACTTGGTCTCTTACAGCTACCTCCAAGTTCTAAGTCATTTCAAGAAGCTCAGAGTGAATTGAACCAGGCAGCAGCAGACCTGAATCAGTCAGCAGGAGAAGTCGTCCATGCTACACGGGGCCAAAGTGGGGAACTGGCTGCAGCCTCTGGAAAATTCAGTGATGATTTTGATGAATTTCTTGATGCTGGTATTGAAATGGCTGGTCAAGCACAGGTAAGTTTTTTTTTTTTTATCTTGTTAACTGGGACTAAGAGTTATCTTGGGCATAGTATTTTGCAGTGTATGATATTGGTTGTCTGTAGCACAGTGCAATGTTCTAGAGTGAGCCTATCCAAATATGACAGGTGACATTTTCTGTAACTGATTATCCAGTGTGAGGTCAGCTCAGCATTTGCATTTTATACAGGACACTGGTATTTTCCCTTTGCCCAGTCAAAAATACGGCGTCATACTTCACTGTTCAGTTTGAGCTTTAAGGAATTTGAGCTGTATATCTGAAGCTGCAAAGTATTGTAACCTCTCAAAGCTTATGGGAAGGGTTGAGTCTATCTTGGTAGAACTATCATGAAGAGTATTTTAACATAATGAGCACTGTACATAATTTAGCGCCGTTCCTTGCTAATTTTCAAATGCTTTAAGTAGAGGAAGGAAAAGATGCATTTAAAATCCAGATTTGATACTGCTCTATAGTACATGCTGGTGTAGACTTGCTACAGATTGGAGCAAGCATTTGAAGAGGGCTGGCTAAAATGCCAGCAAACTCTTAACCGTCTGTTTAGTGATTTAAAATCTGGCAGAGTTATATTCCGATGAACTCAATAGCAATCAGGAATGTTGTCACGTATTACTTAGTTTATTCCTGGTAGTCTAAGTACTCATTTGAATTTTGAGATATACCCTTCATTTTATCTTACTGGGTTTAGGTGTACTGAATTACACTGATTGGTCATTTGGAGATGATTTAACATAACAAATGCCAGCATATAAAAAGGGTCATGTATCAGGAGATCTAGGAGGATTGGGGAAAAAAGAAATTATCTTTTCAGCAGCCTGTTTTGCCATAGTTGTTCCTAGGAGGAACTTGCAAGCTTAAGAAATTATTGCTGAAAGAAAACTAACCAGAAAGTCTTGGGTGTGCCAGTCCTTTAAAGTCATTTATGAAGTGCGTCTGTAGAGCAGAGGCTTTGTAGGTAGAGCTGAGTAGAGAGGTCGGACAATAACTGCTGATTTATTATTATCCTTCAAAACTTAATCATTCAGGTTCCAAGAAGTGAGGTAGTCATGAATGCCAGCAGATTCTCTGAAACTAAGTAGGAGTTAGGTAGTTGACTCTTTTTAGCCATGGGCCTCATTGACTTTTAGAATGCTTTTTTTGAGGCAATTCAATGAAGGCAAAGCTAGAAATGACACTGCAAATAGCTACTTGAAAAGAGAATTCCAGCTGCTGATGACCTTGTGGCCCTTGCCAATTTCCTTATTCTAATGACATAGGGGTTGATAACTATCTTAGTTATTAATGGCTGGTCTTTCAAAAGAGAGTGCTTTCTGTCTGTGTCTAGTTATTTGCCCTGAACAGAAGCGATACCAGGTACTTCAAATGCCAAGCAAAATGTGAGAGTAGAAAGAAAGCAAAGTGTAAATATGGAGCAAAAACTGTTCCCATCAGCTGAGTAATATGCAACCTCTTTACACAGAGCCCTGAACAGATTGTTAGAAAGAACAGATTCACTTCTACTGATCGTTGACAGAAGAATCTAGTCACAGAAACTTGTTGTGATAATGCAGTACTTCCCTGTAATGTTATGTATATGAAGGTTTTCTTTTCAAGCGATGGCTCAAAGTAATAGACCATCCAATTCAGAATATTTACCAAAGTAGCCTTATAGAAATGTATTTTCTTGGGATAGAGGACTTTCTGGAGGGATTTCTCAGTGTGAGTAATCCCAGTTGGATGCTAGAGAGCCTGTGGGTTACACAGAGGGTGCTAGTATACAGACAGTGTACACTGACTGAATAATGTGGATCGGTTGTGCCAGGCAGAGACACATGAGAGTCTTGACAACAAAAGCGTTGTTCAACAGTTAGTAAAGTTTCTCCACTGCTCATTTGTGAATACTGCTGTTGTTAGAAACCAACCACTTGTTATAGGGGTTTCTTTTTCTGCTGTGTAAGTGAAGCTAGAGGCACCTGTCCAGGTGAACAGATGCTTTGGTCCATCTTCTCCGGACTATGCATGTCAGTGCATAGTCAGTGGTTTCAGGTGGATAAACAAACTGGGTTTTCAAATGCAGTTCCAGCATACTCTCTGTATTGCAAACTCTGCACTCAATGTTATTCTGCTGTGGCTTTACAGACTAAAGAGGACCAGATTCAAGTAATAGGTAACCTCAAGAGCATCTCCATGGCTTCCAGCAAGTTGTTACTCGCTGCCAAGTCTTTGTCTGTTGATCCTGGAGCTCCTAATGCCAAGAACCTCTTAGCAGCAGCAGCAAGGTAAGGATGTGTTGCTTGTTTTAGCTTTTCCAAAGATATTTGCTTTTCTTTGTGGTATTTACAATTCCTTCAAATGTTTTTCAGCTATTGCCAGTTAAGTTAATGGTTCAAACCTGTGGTTCTATTTAAAGGAAAGTAGGCCGGAGGAAAACAGCTTAATTTTTCATAACTTGTTACCCTTGGTGGAAATAAGAACCGGCAGTTGAAGAGTTGGCCAGGTTTTTGAAAGAGGCTAGTGTGTTTTATGCATCTGTGTTCTGACGAGGCAAGAAGCCTTGTCTCAATCCCTAACAAAGAAAACAAATTGAACAGTGCTCTTCTGCAGAATGTGCTTAAAAATCATGTTTTGACTACCTCTCATTATGATCAAGAACACTTAAAAGGGCTTGATGCTGTGTTTATTTGGTAGAAGATACCCTTACTTTAAGGATTCTAGTGAGTATGCCCTGAATTTCATCTTGTGGACCCTGTTTCTCCATCAAAGTGCTCAGTGATTATGAGAAAAATAACACTGCGTTTCAGTGTTAGACAGCAGGATAATCGCCTTTCCTTCACTTTGTCAAATCCTTTTCACCATGTTTTTTTTTTTCAAAATTAACTTTCTATTCAATTATTTAAGTTTGTAAATGGAATTTACAAATGTCAAACTGTAAGGGGACTGCTGAAGGACAGATAGTTATCACACGTAGAAATGTCACCATTAAATCAGATGAAGGTCTGAGATCATGTAGATGTGGCTTACAGTATTGTTTTCCAAAATGTTTACACCCACAAAGATTACTCTAGAGAGGAAGTAAGATAAGACTGTTAACTTCCTTGGGGATAATTGTAGTTGATGTTTTCCTGAACCTTGGAATCATCCCTTTCTAATAGCAATAACTTTGTTCTTTAAAAATTAATCCACTTTTTAATAAAGGACTTCTTAAAGAATCTATCCTAGTTTACTTTGTCATATTTGTTTAAAAAAAAGAATAAATAAAATATTCTGACATCCATGTTGTCTCCTTGGAACTCAATAGCTTCTAGGAAAACTGTAGGTGACCAAAGGCACACTGCTTAAAAGTGAAGTTGTGTGAGCTTTTGTTATTTCCGCAGCATCACACTGCTACAGATTCCTGCTTTAGTCTTGGAACATTCTGGTTTGGAGTGAAGAGGAAGTAGAAGCATCTAATGAAAGAAAGGGAGACAAGCCATGCAGAGCCATTAGATGTTGTGTTTTGCCATGCTGTTAGCATGTGTATGTGTGTTTGCATACATAAGACTTTACATAGACATCAGAAAAGTAAATCCTGTATCAATTCTCCATTTGTGTCTAAGATGCTAAGGAGACACCGTATTTCCCTTCCCAAATCCTCCGTGGCTGCTGTGACAAGCTTACCAGGGCTCTGTTCCCTTTCCCTGCTATGATATACTTGACAGGGTCAAGTATTTTTACTTTCCCTTTTCTCATGAAAATAAAAAGAGGCAGTGCTTCCTTTGCTTCCTGTTTATAAGATGACTTATCTTCTCTCTTTTTTTTTGTCATCTTTTACTGGGACTAATCTTCTTGTGCTTTCTTTCCTTTTTTCGCCCCTTTTTCCATCTATAAAAGACACTCCTGGCTTTTTCAGTAGCTTTGGCCTCCTTATGGAGGCATTTTTCTTTACTTCCTCTGACTGTTTCAGAGGACTGCAACAGTGGTGGAGTTTGCTGCAGGATCTAAATATTTATATGCCGTATTTGATGAGAACAAATGTGGCTTTTAGAGACCTAACAACACTGTTCCATTCTGTGGTTGATGTTTGAGTATTTTAACCTAAGGATGCATGTTGACTCAGAGAATATCAATGATTAGTTAAAGAGAAAAAATCAACTTGACAACAGACTGTAGAATTATATATCAGGATTATATGTGTGTGTGTAATACAGCTAGACAAGACACAAGACTTTGCTAGCAAAGGGTATATAATGTAACTTTGCATTCAAATATCTTTGGACATACTGTCCACTTGTTTATGTGTCTTTTAAGACTTCTGAGGTGATAGTTGAGAAATGATTTGGTTAATATCAGACCTGGAGAAGTGCTTAAATGGCACTTAGCTATTAAGATATAGCAGCTAAGCTTAGGTCGCTGTGCTAGAGTAGGGGGTTGACAGTATCCTGCTGCCAGGTGGTGTTTTACACTTTCCCAGAGGTACCACCAGCTTGGCTGCTGTGCTTAGTTGTGTCCTGCAGTGGGTCCAGAGCTCTCTGGAACCATCTGTGCCTTGTGTGGGGTAGCCCCTGGCCTCTTCTCACAGAGGCCACACCTGCAGCCAAAACCTTGCCACAGACTTTTGTTGCTGTGAGATGAAGCTTCTGTTTCTTGTGGACTAACTTCTCAGGTGTTCATCCTGAAGGGATAGGTTTTCAGGTGTGTATCAGTATCAAATGCTTTAGTGAGAATGTTTGGGTTTTTTTCTCCTATGAAGCTTGTTAAAAAGAGGTCTCTAGGTGAACTGTTTAACATACAGTTTATCCCCAAACACTGAAAAGAAGAAATGTAGTAGAACATTATATTTTTAAATTTTTATGCAATGTACAGTTAATGAAACAAAAATTTTAATAAAAGGAGCAGTTTAACTTTAATATATGCCTTTTTTTCCTTTCCCTAGAGCTGTGACTGAGAGTATAAACCAGCTCATCACACTGTGCACTCAGCAAGCTCCTGGGCAGAAGGAATGTGATAATGCACTCAGAGAACTGGAGGTATAAATACATTTCAGAAGTTCTTATGAATAGAAATGGGCCCCAAATGTTTGTTTTCTTTGTCCAAGTAGCTGCTGTTGCTGTCACTTGATATCTGTGGCAGGGGTTTTAATTGCATATGAGGTAAGCATAGAACCTCTGTGAACATACTGTAGTCTTGGCTAGAATGAAATTTGCTGCCCTGTTCCCATCTCCTCTTCCCTGCCCCTCAAAAGGTAGGGTGTAGTCCTTATTGTTCATACTAACATTTAAGGAAGAATCATAATGGGATGGACATTCCCACTACCACCAGTGCACTGGAGGGAACTGCAGAATCTTAATTTTTCTCCATGTAGAATGTTGCTAGTGACATCCCACTTTAGAATGATATTTACCATCTTTTACCCTGTCGCTCCCTGCCATTTCTTAGTGTAGATTTTTGGTGCCTCGTATCTGCTTTGTCACAGCCAAGCTGATGTATGTCAATACTGGCTGTTGCTAGGTATGTTCTGGTTCATGAGTGAAATGTTTGGCTGGCTAAATAGCAGGATAGCAGGTCAGTCGGAAGACATGATGCTAAGGCTGTGCACTGATCATAGGGACAGCTGCTTACAATAGTGGGAAATGACTTTTTTTTTTTTATTATTAAACTGAATATTAGTTTGCTGTCCAGGTCAGAACATCAAGGGATGACTGGCCTATTTAGAAAACAGAAAACACTTTCAAGTTTTTTATTTCTACCCCTGGATAGAAAAGTGACTGCAAGTGCATTCCAGGGTATTGAGAGGGGTATTAATGTTGGTAGGAGTTTGCCTAGGAGCTGCTTTGTACTTTTGAATTCCTAACTTCTTGAGCTTAGAAGTGTTAAAGTTAGTTAAAGGGAGTGGCAGCAAGTCCAAATAATAAAAAGAAAAAACTGGAAAAATAAAAAAATAAATAATTAAAAGAAATAAATAACTAAAAGAAATAATTTTAAAAAAATAAAAAGAAAAAACTGGCCATAATTTAATAGATGCCTGAAATCACTGCAGCATGTAGGGGTGGAGCAAGCAGGAGGAATGATGTGCCATTTCTCAGGACTTCCTGAAATATTAGTGGGGAGACATCTGCAAAACAGCAAAGATGTAAAATAAAAGGTCAGAATTCCCAGCTAATGAGCCACAGAAAACCGAGACCGTAGGGAGAAAATGTAGGCCAAAACAACCCTAAGAAGCCATTGCAGAGGGTTCTGTGCTAGTAGCATGGCTTGCAAGCAGAGCCTGGGACAAGCAGAAAGAAAATCTGTAGCATCTTGAATTTCAGGAAACACTTGCTTTAGAGGAAGTTAGCAATAAAAGCCAGGTTAATTTCTGAGAAAAGGGAAACTAAGGCAAAACCACACAGTCCTGAAACCAGACTGGAGACTGGTATCTCAGACCTGAGGAACCTATCAAATTTGGGGGAAAGCATTCTTAGTAATCTTAATTTTCAGTGTCTTTTTACAGTGACTAAGCTCTTACCTCTCACCTTCATTTCCCCAATTCATCGCCCACTATTACTAGTCTCCCTAAGGCTTCTTAAAAGTACTAAACGAGTATTGTTTCTCTAGTAAGAGTGTGTCTCAACTTGGATATGATAGACTGTCAGCATGGACTGTATGCTTCCCTGAAGACTTCCCTTAGAGCACCTCACTGTATGACTTCCAGTGAGTTAGCTCAGCTTGCCCAGAATTTCAGCTGAAAGGATTAACAAAAGTGTTATAGTAATAGCAAACATGTCAGTGGAAAGTTGGGCTGGCATGTGTTTCACCATTCTGTTTCATTATGTTCTGAGAGCTTCCATCTCCATAGTAGTGCAACTACTGCAGGAACATTGTTTGCTTTACAAGATGGTATTTAAAGATTTAAAGGTATTTGAAGACTTTATTAAGGCCTTTGATACAGTGTCCCACAGTATCCTCCTGGAGAAACTGTCTGCCCATGACTTAGATGGGTATACTCTCCACTGGGTTAAAAACTGGCTGGAGGGCTAGGCCCAGAGAGTGGTGGTGAATGGAATGAAGTCCAATTGGTGACCGGTCACGAGTGGTGTCCTACAGGGCTCGGTACTGGGGCTGGTGCTCTTCAACATCTTTATCAATGATCTGGACGAGGGGATCGAAGGCACCCTCAGCAAATTTGCAGACGATACCAAGTTGGGTGGGAGTGTTGACCTGCTGGAAGGTAGAGAGGCTTTGCAGAGGGATCTGGACAGGCTGGATGAATGGGCTGAGACCAACAGGATGAGGTTCAATAAGGCCAAGTGCCAGGTCCTGCACTTCGGTCACAACAACCCTAGGCAGCACTACGGGCCTGGGGAAGAATGGCTAGAGAGCTGCGTGGCAGAAAAGGACATGGGTGTGTTGGTTGACTGTCATGAGCCAGCCAAAAAGGTGGCCAAAAAGGCCAACAGCATCCTGGCCTGTATCAAAAACAGTGTGGTGAGTAGGACCCAGGAGGTGATTGTCCCCCTGTACTCAGCGCTGGTGAGACCCCACCTCAAGTACTGTGTCCAGTTTTGGGCCCCCTACCACAAAAGGGATATTGAGGTGCTGGAGCGGGTCCAGAGAAGGGCAGCGAAGCTGGTGAGGGGTCTGAAGCACAAGTCTTATGAGGAGAGGCTGAGGG
>BJBW01007551.1:0-79781 GCA_004320125.1 Scolopax mira | reverse complement strand
CAACTCCCTGAAAGGAGGCTGTAGAGAGGCAGGGGTCAGTCTCTTCTCCCAAGTTACAGACGATAGGACAAGGGGCAATGGCTTCAAGTTGTGCCAGGGGAGGTTCAAGTTAGATATTAGGAAATATTTCTTTACTGAAAGGGTTATTAGACATTGGAATGGGCTGCCCAGGGAGGTGGTTGAGGCACCATCCCTGGAAGTATTCAAGAGACGAGTTACATGGTGCTCGAGAATATGGATTAGTGTTGGTGGTGTTTTGTGTGGTGTGGGTTGTGGTGTGATTTTTTTGGTTTTGGTTTTTTCTCGTTGGTTGGACTAGATGATCTTAAAAGGTCCCTTCCAACCTAGGTGATTCTGTGATAAAGATGAAGCACAACAATGAAGAGTAGCTGCAATGTCTGTGAGAACTGAGAAAGAGATGAGAGGTGACTGGAAACTGTTTTCTGGATAGAACTTCTTCCTTATTTAAGCCTGCTCTCACAGTTGAATTGCCGTAAGGCTTTCAGTTAGACTATAGCTTTTAAAAAGCATTAGCTGAGTTGTTAAAAGTATTGTAAGTCTATCTTAATATTAGGAGTTCGGTTGTGATAAAAATCTTAAGGGTTTAAAATTGTGGAAGGTTAACATCAGATACAGCTGTTAGTATCTTTCTATGCTTACTGATTTCACTGTCATCATCAGAAAGATTCTAAGTCTTTTTTAATTGATATTTGGCAGAAAATAGAGTTCCCCCAAACTAAGAAAAAGGCATATTGTAGAACTTTATGTATACGAGGATTAGTCTGCTGCATTTTACAGCTTTTTACAAATTCTGTTGTCTAAACATGTTTGTTCTTTTCAATGAATATGTGACGGACTTTCACGTTGTTATTGGCAGGAATCAGAATCGCCTCAGAAAAAGAAACTAAACCCAAGTAGTGTTTGTAGTTTTCTATGTTGTTAGAATCTGTTGACAGTAGTAAGAGGCAGGCAGTGGATTGACTTGCACTTAGTTTGGTAGCCCTTTGTGTCTTTAGACAGTACTCAATAAATGATCTTGTAATTCCCTTTATGAAATTTAAAATAGTACTGAAAATGTGTATTAGATTGTCAACTGACAGAAAACCAGATTACCTCATATCAGCCGAGCATCGCTAACTGACCATAAACCACTCATCACAAACACAAGGTAAACCACTCCAGCCTATATTGCCAGCAGATTGATAGTGCACAAAGGTGTAGTTAATGCGGTTCAGTTAATGTGGGGTAGCATTTAATGTGTAGCCCACTCATATGTGTGTCAGCCCTCAGTGACTGTGTTGGCTTGTTGGAGACAAGGTTCTAAGTTTAATAAGCAGGATAGTATTTATGGTTTATGTTCTCAGCTCACTATTTTAGGCTCTGTCAATAATCAGATTCTTTCATTATTTCAGACAGTTAAGGGAATGCTGGATAACCCCAATGAACCTGTGAGTGATCTCTCATATTTTGATTGTATCGAGGGTGTGATGGAAAACTCAAAGGTAATTTCCCTTTCCCATCCCTGTGTCAATTGTTTTGTTTATCAGAAGTTTCCCCATGTTGATCAAACATGTTAGGAAAACAGCACAGTTATTACAGCAAAAATATGGGCTGCGTTCCTTGATAGAACTCAGCCTGAGATAGGTCTCTTAGAACTAGTTTCAGGTTTTGGTTACTTAGAAGGCACATTGCCTTGGTAAGAAATTTTTAATTAAGTGACTGGTATGCAATGTTGTTAAAGTTTTCCCCTTTCTTCCTTCCTCTCTTGTATGTTAGAAAGCATGTCATGTTTTCATGATATATTTTGACTGCAGCTCTGATAGAATAACCCAAAGCATAAATGGGAGACTTGGTAATGAAATATTGTTTGTATTATTCTGTGCAAAACAGCTTAGAGAAATGTCTGAATAGTCCAGATATTCCAGCACATCAGAAAATGTGTGAAATCTCTTAAGTTATCTTTAAACATACCATGCTCTACATCTTTCTTTGAAGCTTTGCTTTTGGTGTTCTTAATATTTGATGTGCTGGAATTGTCTCAGATCCTTCCTCCTCTAAAATGTCATCTTGCTCTACTGTAGTCAGATCTTACCTTTGAATTTTAAAAGAAAATGAATTGAATTCAGTGGGAGACATTGTGAGAATTAATGTGTATTCTGACATTCAGGTGGTTACAGTGGACTAGATGCAGTTTTATTTCTGCTGAGTTTGGGGGCAAAGAAGATCCCAGATGTATTGACAGCACTGGCTGTCATGTTTTGCAATCTGTGAAATGTACCTTGTGCCAGGACAGCTATGATTAGTGGATGACAGCAAAAAAATGAGGAATAATTCTGTATCCTTGTAATCATTTGCGCTATAGTAGTGTTTCTATTTGGCACTGCCAATCCAGTGTCAATCTGCATGTCTTATCCCTTACATCACACAGAGTAATGTGCCCAATTCAGTTAAGTCATTAAATAGCTAACATTTCTGGAAGCCAAGTCAAAGAGGTTTGTGGGCCAAGACTGGCTCAAGGCAGGAATCACTTGCCTTCGATTGGTAGGGAAGCATATTGGGGGGTAACTTTGTTTTTTAATTCCTGAGGTTCTTGGTGAATCAATGGCGGGCATTTCTCAGAATGCAAAAACTGGAGATCTTTTAGTCTTTGGAGAATGTGTTGGAGTGGCATCCAAGGCTCTTTGTGGCCTCACAGAGGCAGCAGCTCAGGTAAGCTACTCAAGTCTGTAAAGCAAGTATATGTTTTTATTTTTTTTAGGAAGTTTATGTTGTGGGTGTGTAAATCTGAGATCCAACTTGTGGCCAAACAAATTATGACCTTGTACTACCACAGAAATTGTGCATACGCTGCTGTACATTGCAGAGTACAACAACATGTTTTATAAAGAAGGGAAATGACATCAAGAAGGAAAGTTTTCTGTGGATATAGCATATATCAAAGATGCAGCATATGGAATTCATGTTTGCAGCTCAAGCTCTGAACTATTACATCATAGAGAATGCACAAAAACCAGCCACAGTTAAAATAAATGAATCAACTTTGATTCTAGTTTGGAGAAAATTCATGAGGAGCACTACTAATTTCAGACACTTTAAATAAGCAACCTGATTCAGCTGTTCAGATACTTTCATAGTAAACAAAATTCTTAAGCTACTACAACGAATTCAGTCTGGAACTGATCACTGTGGTTTCACTGATCTGATAACTGGGTGACTTGAACTCTTGAGAGGTGATACAGCCCCTTCAGTGAAGGATTTGTGGGGAAACATGCTCTGAACCTGGAAACTGCTTCTTGATTTCCCCAAATATGGAATGTTTCAATATGGACTTAATCTTCTCCTCATCTAACCCTGCATTGCCTTACTGGCTTAGCAAGGCAACAGATAATTTTATCTGTAGTGGAAATTCATCAAGAAACCTTCCAGTATGGTTTTGACATTTCCAACAGTTCCTCCTTATTGAATTTACTTAACTGAGAAAGAATTTAAGTTTGGCCATCGGACAGCTCGAGCTACAGTGAGACCAGCATCTGCAGATTTGATGGGTCCTATGCTCAGCAGTAGTGTTTTTGCTGTGAATTGGTTTTCAGGCTTAACAAAACACCCTACCACCTCCAACTGTGGCTAATCCAGTAAATGATTTGCTGATGCTTGTGCTAAGCTGTGAAGCTCTTTCCATTGGCTATAAAGTGAAAAATAATTCTTCCAGGGACACCAGCTGCTTAAGCAGTGGAGAGGGTTTTTTTGCCTAAATAAAGTTCACAAGCAGAAGGCTGAGTGTTCTTGGTTCCAGAAGATTCTGGAGATTTATTACTAAAAAAATTAGTGATAGTAATTCACAGTATGATTTCTGGATAATCTCTGAGCACCATGTGCCTATGACACGTGGCAAGCTTATCAAAGAACCGATGAATTTAGCATTGTTTCTTAGGATTGTTTTCTTCCTTTCTTCATTTCTAGGCCGCTTACCTGGTTGGCATCTCAGATCCAAACAGCCAGGCTGGTCAACAGGGTCTTGTTGACCCAATTCAATTTGCCAGAGCCAATCAAGCAATCCAGATGGCTTGTCAGAATTTGGTAGATCCAACAAGCAACCCATCACAGGTGATTCCAGAGGACTGCAGTGAGACAGTCATTGTTAGGACACTATACTTTGCTGTATTTGTGACCAAGCAAAGGATTTTTGGTTTGAAATTGTTGCATGGCTTTGAACCATGACTTTGTAGAGCTCTAAATTATAGTAGCTGTGACGCCTCTTTGACAATCTGCTTGTTTTGTGCCATCGATTTGTATAGGTACTATCAGCTGCCACAATTGTGGCCAAACATACTTCTGCTTTGTGCAATGCTTGTCGAATTGCTTCATCAAAGACAGCAAATCCTGTTGCCAAGAGACACTTTGTGCAGTCTGCCAAGGAAGTTGCAAACAGCACTGCTAACCTGGTTAAAACTATCAAGGTACAAATGATGCTTAATTGTACTTTCTTCTACCTTTTTGGTTTTATTTCTTTTTTTTTTTTTTTCTGTTGAGACAGAATCAGAACAGTTAGAAATGTCTTTGTACCTTCTGTGATATGCACGGCTTAAGAAATTATTAATTACATTTTTGAAGACCTGAACTGGAAAACACATTCAGGGATATAACTGTGCTGCAGTCAAGATAGAGAGATTTGGGCAATATTAGTGTTGAGAGAGACAGCTAGCCCGTCCAGTGTGAGACACCGCTGAGTTGATGTACTTAATGAGTGTGCACTCTGAGAGTAATTTGCAAACAACTGAATGTGAAGGCTTTTAATGGTGTTATGTTGCTCAATATAAGCCGGTTTGGGGAGGTTTGATTTCTGACAGCTTTATCATATTTATAAGAGAAAAATAAAGAAACAATTACTACTGGGAACCAAACAGAAGCCATTTATGTTGCTAGTGTTTGTCTTCTGTTAATTGTAAGCCTTTATTTTCCAGATACCCGCCTGCAATTTGGCAGGACGTAGTTTTTCCTCATGCAAGCAGAAATAATGATTGTTCGATCATAGAGGGCTCACAATTTTAAACCCTCGTGGAAGCCATTAGCTGGTCTGCTACTGAAGGTGTTTAAAAATAATTATGCTTTTAGGACAGGGAGGTTCTATCAGGTTACACAGAAGGTCCTTCTATTGGTATCTTTCCTTTGAGATTATGAAAAAGATCCACTGACTTGTGTGAAATGAGAGCAGTAAGTTATTGGTTTGCTTAAAAAATAGTTTGTTTTTTTTGAAATCAATTTATAGGAAAGAACCATCTTGTTAGCCACTTCTAACCTTTGGAGCATGAGGTGCTGAGACACAATTTATGAGAGTCACCAGAGTGCAGTGATGGAAAACCTTTCTACAGTCTTGTGAAGCAAAGTAGCATTTTTTAAGTTTAGGGTCAATAACCAGCTAAGTAAAGAAACACATGCTTAAAGGATCACATTTTTTGCATCAGCTTTGTTTGTGGAGGAGCTTCCACATGCTATAGGCCATGTTTTAAGCTAAAGAATTAAACCATATTCCTTCAGTTTTGCAAAGAAGCCCATTCAGACAGAACTCAATCATGATTTAATTTCTAGGCCCTGGATGGTGATTTCTCTGAAGAGAACCGCAACAAGTGCAGAATTGCTACTGCACCTTTGATAGAGGCGGTAGAAAACTTGACAGCATTTGCTTCAAATCCAGAATTTGTCAGCATACCAGCACAGATCAGCACTGAGGTAAGGCAGGATGTTGCACTTCCACCCTCAAAAAGTTGAAAATGTTGAATTACTCACTTCCTCTCTGACACATGATTGTAAAGACCTGACCCTGAAATGTGTCTCTGCATTCCTGGGTGTTCATAGGACATTTTGCTGTTTGTCGCTTAACCTCTGGCCTTGAATTTTGCACCACTACGATGGAACTAGTTCGGCTACAGTAAGCACTGTCAGTCTCCTGTTAGTGAAGTGATACAGTACAGGTGACTCACATGTCTTGTTAGCTGGATTCTTCCATATGGTAAAGTAATAATTATACATTTTTCCCTTCATACCAGTTTTACCAGATGAAACCCACTTACTTCTAAAAAGGATTGAAGGGGCATCACTGGGGTTTCTCCCTTCCAAAATGGTGCAGTCATGATGACAAGCAGGTTTTCTGGCAAGAATATGTGTCTGTGGACCATCTGTATTTTTTCTCCTGAGTTCTCCACCCTCAGCCCCCATAACTGCAGCAGAATAGTATTTGAAGTAACTAATAAAGTGTTAGGGGCAAAAACCCCAGGGAAAAACCAAATAATTAAATAAATCCTTTAAGCTTCATAAGAGCTTCAAAGTAGATATCATGTATAGCAGCTCCTTCCTGCTTTTATCAGCCTGTGTTCCAGCTAAGAATATCAGATGATGCAGTAACAGTTGCCATTTTAAAAGTTGTGGAGCTGTACCTAAAATCTAAGCCTGTCCTCCAGGTCTATGGTATTATAGTTTACCAGATTACTGGCAATTAAATAGATATAAAGACGATGACCCAGTTAGTGTTGTAGCCTGACTATTTCCTGGGAGAAGAGCACACTTGGTTGGATCTTGCAAGTTTTGTGACAAATAAAGCTTATTTTCAATGATATCTCCATAGTCTACAATCAGACGAGTGTCATTGTTTTCTCATGTTTCTCAGCTGGGGTGGTGCCTTTCTAAACTTGAAAAATATTTCTGAAGTATGTTACAGAGAAAACAGTTGGACTGCGATGATTTTAGTACTATTTCTGTGTTGACTATATGTGAATATAGTAGTATGATATGAGAAATCATAATGCTGTTAAATACACAGATTTGAGGAGCAGAAATTCTGGATGGACCCAAATAATTATTTAAATGTTCTTTGTGGTTTTGTACCTTGCTGACCACAGGGATCACAAGCCCAGGAACCTATTCTAGTTTCTGCTAAAACGATGTTGGAGAGCTCATCTTTATTGATCAAAACTGCTCGTTCTCTGGCTATCAATCCAAAAGACCCTCCAACATGGTCTGTACTAGCTGGCCATTCCCATACTGTCTCCGATTCTATCAAGAGTCTTATCACCTCTATCAGGTATGTTTTTTGTAGTAACTTTTTTGTGTCCGCATTTAAGCTGTAATAATTGCACAGCCATTCATAAAGAGTAATACTGTTTGGCCATTAGCACTGGTATTTTTCACTAACGGAAATTATTTATTCTGTGATGCACAGTATCTCTCTAGTTATGCCAGGTGTTTAATCATAGTTGATGACTGCAGCACTCTGCAACATAGAGATTTTTCTTTATACTTTGTTGTCCTTCCCTGGTTCTACTTCCAATTCAGTTTAAGGTAAATGTAATAGAGACTGCTATAGAATTAAAAAAAAAAACAACCAGTATCTAATATTACTTCCATTCAGATCACCTACCAACATATAGTGCATGGAAAACAATTCCTTTTTCTTATTTTTTCCAAGGTGGGTTAGAGTGTATAAATTACCTTTGCAATCTAATCCTTACTATAGCATTCTCAGTTAAGTTGCAAGAATGCTGTAGCAAGAAGGGAATAATCTTTATTTTTTGGATGAAACCAGAATAATACTAATTAAAATGGTATGAAAACAGTGAAGTAAGGGGTACTTACAGTTTTGTTGATCTTTGATAATGATTGTAATGAAATAGCAAACTGCATGTCAGGACAGTGTACTGAGAAACTAACCTTTGTAAAAGATACCTTGGCCTGGATGTGTAACACCTAATACCTGGAGAATTGTTTTCTGAGACAGTTGATTGCACTGTACAGAATGGTGAATATTTTTTCCTGGTGTCTGTTGCATTTTCATGTTGACCTTCATTATGGGGGCCAGTCTGGGTATCCCAAGGAAGTTGGGATCAGAAGAAGTTGCACTCTTCTTCTGAGGCAAAACATTTATTTTTTTCTGTTGAGAGGAGCAGGGTGTGTTTGTGCATATGACAGTGTGCAGAGCGCTATGCATGTACATCAAAATCCCATAGGTAGAACAAAGATAACTTTTATCCTTACTGCTTTCCTCCTGTGTGCTTTATGTATTGTCAGTAATGAAGTATGGTTGCATGCATTCCTGAAAGAGCCTGCTTCCTTCCTACCACACTTGGCTTATGATCACTGTCTTTCAGGGACAAGGCCCCAGGCCAGCGAGAATGTGATTTCTCTATTGATGGGATCAACAGATGCATCAGAGACATTGAGCAGGCCTCTCTTGCTGCCGTCAGTCAGAGTTTGGCTACTAGGGATGACATCTCAGTTGAGGTAAGGGAGGTAGCGCAGGGACAGAGTAATGACAGCCTGCTGCTTTTCCTTCTGTTTGAAGCTGAGCACTCGGCACAATCTACCAGTAAGGGGAAAAGTATTCTTACTGAAATCTTTCTAGGCAAAATCACATCAGCCAAAGTGTATCATTTCTGGATAGACAACAGAATCACCAGGCGAAAGTAGGGGTTGAAGTAGTTATTTTTAATTGCCCCCAACATATTACTGTGACTTCCTGTGTTGATGTGATGGACTGATAGTTGCCATTCCTCTAGTGCCTTGCCATGTGAAAGTCAGGATGTTTCTGGAATTAATCTATTACTGTAAGCCTGGTGATATAAATGTCTGTCATTTTTCTTAATGCCTTTTTTGTCATTAAATAAATGAAATCTGGAGTTGATTCTTATATTTGATTCTATGTTGTCATTAAAAAAGCTTGCTTTCCCCCCTGCCCTGCCCTGTGGCAGTGTAGACCAATTCTGTGCTATTTCAGCCTTTAAGCTAATTGAGGAAGGGCTGTCATGCCAGACTGCCTATGAAAAGTCAGCAGCTCATGATCAGATTCTTAGTTTGGTATTTAATGTCTTTTTGTACTATTGCTTCCTGAAATTACCTGCCTATTTGTATATTCCAGCGGTTTCTTTGGGCTGTAACACTGCATACTAGAAACATCTCAGGCTAAATGAAGCTATGCGAAATAAGTTATTACAGGAATTATGTCATAGATAAAATTCTTTTCTATTTAAATAGTGAAGTCATCTTGGACACCATGTCGAACTGAACTAAATGTTACTGAAGACGACAGTTATTTATAAAGTGGTACAGGAATGAGACTAAGTGCAAAAATCTTTGCCTTTCATTAGTGTGAGCTAACTCCCAGCAGCTGGCAAGACATTAAGTAGCTCTGAATTAACAGCTACTATTTTTGTCTTGACAAGCCCAGTAACATGCTTTTCTTATGCTCCTATCCCACAGATGGTATTGAGAAGGTCAGTCCACACCTCTGTCTCTCAGAGATGTCACATTTTATTTTTGTCTTCCCTAATAGGTGAATTTTTCCTCCTAGCTTCAAAGTCTACAGCAGAGCTTTTTGCTTTTGTGCTGTGCTGTCTGCTTTGAAGAATGTTTCTTCATTTTCTAATTGCAGCCCTTGCTTATTTCTCTGTTTGGTGCAATGAAACTAAATCTTTGGTGGCGCAAGAACAGTTTGTGGGTGGTTGTCACATTGCGATGAGAAAGGACACCTACTCCTATCAGCTGGAGTAGGTGGGAGCCACCTTCCCCCTTCTTGCTACCCAGATCGCCAGACTCGCCATATCCACCTAGAGAGGAGCAGGATTGTCTTGGGGCTTTTGCTGTTGAAACAGGGTAAAGGAGAAGGAATGAGCAAATATGTAAAGAAAGCTGATGGCATGGATTTCTGCTTCCTGGTGTAGTGGGTCATTTGAACAGTGTTCTGAGTATGTTGATTGGTCTGAGTGTAATTGTTTTGGTATGGTACAACTTGATAAAAGAACAGCTGTGTTAGTAACTGTCATTATCTCTTTATATTAGGCTCTACAGGAGCAGCTGACATCAGTGGTCCAGGAAATTGGCCACCTCATTGATCCCATAGCTACTGCAGCTCGGGGAGAGGCTGCTCAGCTTGGGCACAAGGTACTGTCCTACATTACAAAGGTGTTTGGAATCTGGGACAGCTGGACATTAGGGAAGACCATGATGTGGTAGCTTTATCACCTCTTATGCAAGAGCAAAAGAAAGGATGTGGAATGAAGAAATATCTGGGATTTCCAAATACTTGTACCTAAGACCAAATAAACCTGTTTATGTTTTGGGACATTAGAATGATATTCATTGAGATTTTTAGTGAGAGACATGTTCCTGGAGAAAGGACAAATGAAGAAAGGGGAAGGAAAAGCCAAGACAGTAGGGTAGAGCACAATGTTATAGGTCTCCCAACCTCTGGCTGTTGCAGCCACCAGCTGTACATATGTGTAGGTTCTACTGTCTCGTGTTGTGTTAAAGGTGACCACAGGACCTGGGGCCCATCACACTCCAGGCTTTTTTGGCAGGTCACAGAGTTATAGTTCAAACAGGTGTATATATTGGGGAATTTGGCCAGTTGATGAAGTCTGACAAAGGCCCTGGCCTAAAGCATGCTACTCCAGTTCTTGGCCAGCTCATGACAAAGCAAGGAAGGAAGGGGGTGGGATATGCACAGAGATTACCTCTGGCCTGTGAAGGCCCATCTCCTGAAGTGGCTTCTATAGTCTGAGGAGAGAGAGGTTTAAACTGTGGTTTCAAAGGAAGAGTGTGATGTGCCTGCTTCCCACCTTCTGAGGGAAGTGCTCTGTTCCATTGATTATAGAGGGTGGTGTTAGCTTTATTAGGAAAAAAAATAGCAATTTTGAACTACCCTGAGTTCCAGCCCCTGCTGCAAATTTTTAGGGAAAGAAATGCTTATAACAATCTTACATTCTATTGTTAGTGTTGTACTCTGTTACGTGGAGTGTAAATATGGTGGAACCTGCACTTATTACAGCTCTGTCCAAAAATTAATGTTACAACACATGTACCAGAAGTGTACACTGTGTTTATTACATGGTTTTAGTAGTTTCTGAGATAGCAATTCCTCATCCTACTATATATTTTTGAGAGAAAAATTAATACAGGTTTTCTGTGACAGTGCATTAATCACTGGAAAGGAGTTGCCTTGTTAGTGTGAGAGCTCTTCCAGAGTTGTACCCAAGTAACTGTTTAGCTTTGATAATCATCAAATATTTCATAACAACTGTCTGCAGTTTTGATTCTCATCTTACCTAGCCCTTAGAGGCACAAAACAAATTAGGATTGCTAAGATACAGGTGGTTTGGGTTTCACATTCCTCTTCCTGCTTGTTAGGTAAATGTTGACCAAAGTCAACACACTGTTGTGGAGCCTGTTTTTCCTGCTGAATGCACACTAAACTGTTCCTGATGTTTACTTTGACACAGTTTAAAAGACCTTATGTTTGTGAAATCATTCCTATTATTGTTTTTTTTCCCCTTTTTTTTTTTTTTTTTGCTTAAATCCTCTGAGAAACAAAATAGAGAAGGAAGTCCCAGTCTTAAAATTTTATTGGTTTGTAGCTATCCACAGGGTCATTTAGATGGAGTAAACCTTTCAGTATCTTTCCCTGCACATGAAGTACTGCTATTTTCCAGCTTTTGAAAGCTGTCAATAGCCCCTTGTAAACATATGGACACTTGGACTTCTGAGGCCTCAGGTGTACCTGATGGTGCTGTAATGAGCTATTTGTGGAGTAATTGGCTCAACGCAGTGCAAGGTTTTCACAAACAGTAAAAACTGTAAAAGCAAAGCTTCATAGATTTCTGACAGGAACCAAGCACAGTTGTGCTGTGCTGTCAGATGACAGGTAGACAGTAAAAATACAGATCCATATAAAAATATTCACTAATTTTCATAGAATACGTGTATAGCCAAAAGCAGATGTAACAAGTGTAAGTCAGATCAGAAACCGAGGACAAAAGAGAAATACACAGACTCTGTGTATTTCTGAAGACTAAAATGTGACAATAGAAGCTTCTGGCGCAACTGTGTCTTCAGATATTCCAAACACAGTCTTGAGCCCCAGTAATTAACTGAGGGATGCAGCACACTTAGTATGCAGTCTTTGTAGCATGCTTGTATCAGCCACTGGTTTGTAGACTAGCACTTAACCACTATTCTCCTTTTTAGCAGCAAGAAACACTGCAGGGCTGGGCCACATGGCTGTGTTAGGGAAGTGTTCATGCATCAGGAGTGATGAGTCCAGAGGTCATGTTAGCTCTTGTGCCTGCTCTATTGTCTTACACAGCAGAGAATTATCCAGGTCTGCACTGGAATCTGACAAAGAGGGTTTGAGAGGTTAAATAGCAAAGGTTGCCAATACAAGTAGTCCCTGGGGTGAACAGCACTGTCCCATTTGTTACCTGTCATCTACAGTGGAGGTTGAAAAAATTCCTCCCTTGCATGGAGATGACACTTATCATGGATGCTCCTAAGTAGCATGCAGTTCCCATGACAGTTTTGGAAAGTATTTTATCTGACCTCAGGGGACTGTGTGTGTCTGAGGGAGGAGACACATGGCTTTATCAAGGAATTTGAAGGTGAAGGGAGACAGAATCACACAAGGCACATAATGCAAACTAAACGCTGAACAGCGTAGAAGTACTAGGATAGTGTACTACTTGAGCTAACCCATGGTCCAAAGGTAATTAGGGAATATGGTTTGTCTATTACACTTGAAAATGGGGTTAATGGCTTTCTGTGGTTATTCTGGCTTTCTTAGGTAACACAGCTGGCAAGTTACTTTGAACCCTTGGTTTTAGCTGCAGTTGGCGTAGCTTCCAAAACACTAGATCATCAGCAACAGATGACTGTGTTGGACCAGAGCAAGACGCTAGCGGAATCTGCCTTACAGATGCTCTACGCTGCCAAAGAAGGGGGAGGAAACCCCAAGGTACAGTTGCCATGTGTAACTACGGCTGTAACTTGTTGGCGAGGGGAGAGGGCAGGCAAGGCACAAAAACTGGCACCTACCTGCTGCATGGCTCAGGGATACATTTGCAGTGAAAATGCTATTGATGGCTCTCTTGATTTTTGGATTGAACATAGAGGATTTTGTGGGATTGTATTCCTTCTTATTTACTGCTTTAGAAAACCTGTTGTTGTGAATAATTCTTAAGGAGTGGTTTTTGTTACAGTCTTTTAAAGTGATATTTTCTCTTGTTCCTATGTTTACATGTGTCGTTTTTGAAGAATTTGTTGTGGTACGGAAGTAGACTGTTCTACTGTCTGGTGATATTTTTGCCTTATCATTGTTACTTCTGTTACATACAAGTCCTTTTCATAATTTTTTCTAGAATAGTTCCTGTTACTTTTCTAAGCAATCCCTATTTAACATTGTTTTCTTGTCTAAGGAAGATTTGTTCTGTCAACACTGGTGTTAGATTTATCTTCTCATCTTTCACCTGAAAGAGGATTTTCAGAGCTCTTACTGTAGTGTCTCCATTAATTATACTTTTGATTCACATGTTGATTTGGGCACAGAATGGTCTCTGACTATCTGTCTTTTCTCATTTCCTCCCTTCCAGGCATCCCATACTCATGATGCAATCACTGAGGCTGCCCAACTGATGAAAGAGGCTGTGGATGATATCATGGTGACCTTAAATGAAGCTGCAAGTGAAGTAGGCATGGTTGGAGGTATGGTAGACTCAATAGCAGAGGCAATGAGCAAGGTGAGCATAGAAATCCCGATCCCTTTTTTTTTTTTTTTTTTGTACTTGAAAGTTGATCCACATTGCAGGGGGTTGGAAGAGCTGCTGCTGTTTCACTTCAACAGTGGTTGGTAATTGACACACTGTGACAGGAACAAACTGATGTGTGTGATGGCACTCGAATTGACAAGCTACACAGTACCTGTTAGTAGGATGACAAGAAAATAGTTTTATTTGGGAATAAATTGGTGTTAAACTGCAATCTGAGGTCAACTGGCCTTTTATTTTTGCTTGCTTTTCATACTTGCCTTTGATGTTAGTCTCCTAAGCAATCAGCAGGCCAACCTTGAAGCAAACTACTTTTAGAGAAGAGGAGGTCAAACCTTGAGAGCTCTGCTACAATTTGTAAAGGATTCCACTAGAAATGTAGTTGTAAAATTGAAAGGAGGTCAATCCAAATAATTGGCTTTTCCTGTCTCAAGTTGAAGGTGTGCAGGATTGAAGCCTTTATGACAAAAAGGAATCTTAAATTATCTTCTTATGGGAACATTTTGTTTAGTAATGTTTGCACATTACTTTCTACATTAGTTGAGAACTAGAGGTGGTTTGACCTTGTGTAAAATGTTGACCTTGTGCTCAAAAGCTCTGCACTGTAAATTTTCTGTGTCTTCCATGCTCATAAGGTGGGCTAAAGTCTCTTTTTTGAGCTTCTCAGTACATCCTGGTGCACTGTCTTCACATAAATATTTTGAGAGGGAGGAGATGATAAAAATGAATATTATATACGATTTCAGTATTATGTATGAAGTATGCTATTGGTTATGAAATTATTAATTTGGCTGTATTTCTTACTTTTTCTTGCAGCTGGATGAAGGTACACCTCCAGATCCCAAGGGAACATTTGTTGATTATCAGACCACTGTAGTGAAATATTCTAAAGCCATTGCTGTAACAGCACAGGAAATGGTAAGATGTTTGGTTAGAACTAAGTATGAACTCTTCTGTGTACATAAGGAACGTGGAATGATTTGCACAGTGTTGTGAAACTCTTTATAATGCTAGTTTTCAATAACCTTATCTTTTTAGGGTTAATGGAGCAAACAAACAAAGTGATGATTTTGTCAACTCCTGAATCTTAGTGGTGTGATCATAGGGATGGCCCTCTGCAGAAGGGCTGCTGGATTATGTTTGTTTCTTCTGCATAAAAGCTTTTTATTTGGCTAATTTTCTAGAGAAATAAAAGGAAAATATTTCGCCTACACACTTCTTCCAGCAGCCTGTTTGCCACTGCAATACCACCTTACATTTATTGATGACTTCAAGTTACCCTTTCACATTTTCTATTCCATTAAGCCTGTGAAATAACATCAGTATTTTCAGACCCCTGTAATATTATGAATGAATGCACATCAACCTCTTAAATTGTTCTGTTCTTGTATTTCTGTGACTCACTTGATTTAACAAAGGAAAAAAGGACACTCATTGAATCAAGATTTTCTTAACTCACATTTCACAGCAATGCTTACTATAACGTGTTTACCTTTTGAAGAGTATTTTCATTGCTTGTTTGTTTTTAAGGGAGGCAAGGGGGCAGTTTATGTATGGTACAGACAGGATTTGTTTACAAAATAGATTGCTGTTGCTGTCAAGGCAAGTTGATGATTATGCTGTCCATGACATTGCAATTTATTGGCAGACAGTATAAATTTATCTAAAACTAGTTTTGACCCAAGGATGGAATTCCGTGGTTTTTACTTACATAAATTGGAGACTGAAGAAATACCTCTGTTAAAATGTAGGCTTTTCCTAGACAGATTCAGTTACTTATGCTGACGTTCTACTGAGGCATTCTGCATAGTCCTACCTATTTCTTCTTGGTCTTCTTCCCATATCTTAGACATGTTTTGCATTGTGTCCTCAGATTTTTCCATTGTGCTCTCATGCCATGCCAGCTGAGGCTGACGTGGGCTGGCTTACCTTTGACAAAATAAGGTGACTGTGACACACAAAAGCTACTTCTGCACCCGGTCCAAGTAACTGTGTACCTGGCCCATTGTCCTGCTGTGTCAAAGAGTGAATTACCAGCTCTAACTGCTACTCTTTGATTACTCTGTTCATTCTGCAAGTGCCTGGTTACTGTGACTCTAATAAAGCATGTTTGCTTGAGTTTCCTCATGGAATTCTTGCTGGAGGACAGGTCCCTTACATGGCAAGTGGTTTTATCCATTTCCTCAGTGTTACCAAACAAAAGAGCGTGCTCCTAAGCTGGAGTGTATTAACAAATTATTCTCATGCTTGTTATTTTTCTTTTTCTCTTGCCTGTGTTCTTTTTTCAGATGACTAAGTCGGTTACTAACCCAGAAGAGTTGGGAGGACTTGCATCACAAATGACCAATGACTATGGGCATTTGGCTCTCCAGGGCCGAATGGCTGCAGCTACAGCAGAACCAGAAGAGGTCTGCAGTTTTTAGACCTCTTTATTCTCTGTACACGATGGCATCAACCGTGGGTATTTTACCACAGAGATTACAATACATGCAGAGTGGGTGACAAAGGGTTTTCACCTTGCTCTGTTGAAGCAACACACTTGCAGCCATTGCCAAATGCAGTACATCCCTCATATGATCAGGGAGACAATAGGTTTCGAATCATTGGGTAATGTGTTTTCTTAGAAATGTCTTTGTGATGATTCTAAAACAAACGCAGTGAATGAATTTCCCCACCCTTTTCTTCATTAGCCACTTTTTTACGCAAGCACTGTCTATACAGTGTGTGCTCTGTCTGACAGGCAGACAGATGTGCTGCCTCTGGCCTGCTGATGCTTGACATGTGGGGCAGGACAGCACATCTGTTCCCAGAAAGACTTCATTTGACCTACTATTGCTTGAATGAAACTGTGACATGGACAGAATCAACATTATAGGTGTGCTTTGGCTATACAGATCTGTCTTATATAATCTACTCCAATTTTTGCTAAAAACAGACAAACTATATGCAGCCAGACAAAAACTCTACCAAGTTTGTTTTCATTCATAAGTGAAATCATCTGTCTTTTCAAAATGCCATGAGCTCTTAAAATACCAGGTTATTTACATGCATGTGTTGTAAATACTGTTTCCTTCTTACAATTTGTGGAGAAATATATATTTCAGTCTTCATGAACCTTTCCCCCTCCAAATACGCTCTATTCAGTGTGCCGTCACAGGTTGGGGCAGAGCTTGCATAGTACCCCGGAGTAGATATTTACTGATAACACAGTTTTACCACTGCTCATGGGCACGGGTGTTAACAGTAGGAATTAGGATTTACTACAACATGTTATCAGTGAGTGTTCAGAACTTCAAACCTGCTTCTCTTCTGTTTCTCTTCAAGCCTCCCATTGCTTTTGATCCATGTGAATTGTCTGTGGAACAAGTTCTTCTCCTAGGAGTGCTGTAAATTGGCAAATTTTTAACAACAGTTAGGGACTACTCAAAAGACGTAATGTTTAACTTCGTAAGTGTGGCTTTTTATGTTACAAGCCTTGTTATAAGAATTGCCCAATCAAAGAACAGAAACCTTTTGGCAAAACTTCAGTCCACCTTCAGAAAGAAATAGCTTGCGATAAAAGTGGATAATTCCATAGACTGGGACAGAACCTCCTAAATTACTTGGGGCTTTCACTTACAGACAACTTGCAAATACAAAGTAAACTCTTAATTCTTTACTGTACAGCTTTCCTTCAATCTTATGTGTTTTGATGAATTAGAAATATCTGAATGCTTTTTTATCTTGCCTGTAAGCGATGTCAAGTATAACTTCCTGTCCTGAAAGAGAGATGCAGGCAGCCAGTAAGTATTTTGCTGGTGGGACATCTTTTGTATCTTAGAGTCGGAATAAGATGCAGGAGAAGCAGGTTCCCCATGTAATGTTACCCACTTCATGCTAACAGAGGAATACGGACTATTCACCTCAGTTCTCTTACCCTTTTACTGCATATTCTCTGAGCACTATTACAGAAGTTTTTTCACCCCTCTCTTCTTATTGTGTGCCTCAGGTTATGGAGCATAGACAAACTTTGTGGAGCAAGAGGGTATCTCACCATCACTGGATTTATCAGATTATCTAGATAAAGGACCTTCAAAGAGTTTTTGACTTTGTAATTATATTCTACCACTGATGGACTTCAGTGTTTCTTGCTCAGTAGCTACATGAAAAGCTATGGCTTGCATTCAGCTTGATATTGTTAAAATTGAATTACCATTTCTGCACGTTACTTTCTGCCTGAAGTTGAAATAATTCCATTTGTGATACTAATGACTGTGATTCCTGCTTATTTATTAATCCTGATACATATCTCTATGCCTCAGTACATGCAGGTTCTAAAGCTATGAAGTTTCTAAACAGGAACCCTGCAGCTTATGCTGTAGGATTATTAATAAATCAGAAGTTGTGAGAGCAGGATTTTCCACATTTCAGTGCTTTGCATGTACATGGTCTGTTCTGAAGAGCTGAGACTCTCTGCAAGATTCAAAACCAAAGAGTCATATACTTTTTGACCCAGTTTCAGCAGTGTAGAGTAAATGTGTCATTATTTTACCTATCATATTTACCTTCAATACAGCCCACAGTGAAGGCACAGTTCTGGGAGAAGAGGTAGTGTTGTCTGAATGTGGTGAAGTTGTGTGTGCTTGAATTACATATGCTTGACCTGGGTACATGCCTTATGCCTTCTGTTTCCCAGGGTCTGGTTCACTAGTGCTCCTGGTTGATCAGTTAAGCCTTTTATAGTGTTGTGCTACATGAGTAGCTTGTATTACATCTGTCCTTTATTCTGATTTCTGCAGAGAGTATAGTGATGGGTCAAATATTGGGAATAAAGATCCACCAGAGTGAACATGTTTCCATTTGAGTTGACACAATGCATCAACATGACATTTACTTATTCACTTTGCTCTTGCTTCCTTTTTTCCCCTGTATTTCCTTTACCATCTAGATAGGGTTCCAGATCAGGACTCGGGTGCAAGAACTTGGTCATGGCTGTATCTTTCTTGTGCAAAAAGCTGGAGCTCTCCAGATCTGCCCTACAGACAGCTACACCAAAAGGGAGTTGATAGAATGTGCTCGTGCTGTCACAGAAAAGGTAAGACAACCCACTAGGTTGCCCGCTATGCTTTTCTACTGAGCTTCACCAGGGAGTAAGCCACTCAGATTGTTTGAGTTCAAGAAATTTCTATTGTTTTTTTAAACTTCCTATTATAGTACAATATTGGCTGAATTTCACTCAATTTTTGCTTTTCTTTTGAGTGTTCCATGCAGTTCCTGTGTTAGATTAGCCCATAATTAGCACTTGCTCATGTCTCGTAATAGAAATTCAGCCTCATACCACAGGGACACTAGTCCAATACTAATCCCGAAGACATGAGATGGCACTTGTGCCTTACGAGGTGCTCCCTTGGAAATACAAAGTCCGCATGGATGGCCACAGTTACTTAAATGAGGTTGGATGATGACCTATGATTTCATGTAGTCATGTCCTCCCCTCTTAAGACTGGACCAAGCTAATGCACTTAGAACTGCACCTTCATGCTCTCTGGGGTGTCCTGGTCTTTGGAAACATCAAACAGATGGCCTGGATGGCTCGGATTTGGTGAACTTTTATGACACCCTCACTCTCCTTTTCTCAGACACAAATATTGAGAGTCAAATGTCAGTTACTTTTAGATGTCACCAAACATCACTTGTTCAGCTTGTGTTAGTGTGCTCTTTGCTGTACAAATTTTCCAGTGTGTCGTGCCCCAGGAGTATCAACAATTCCAAATTTAGGCAAGAGTAGACAGTATCTTCTCAGAAGAGCTAAAGCAGAGAAGGAGAGTAATAATGAATCACAGGGACAGCCTGTTCATGGATAACTTGGAATCTGAGCAGAACCTGAGGAAGGACTGTAGTATCAGAGTCAGTAGACCTGTCCCCAGATGTGGAGATTTTCTCTCAAAAGCAGAGTTTAGGACCATAGTATGGCATGAAAACAGTATCCCAGCTGCAGAGCTTTGTAAATGCAATGTAAATGTAAATTTCATCCAGTTAGATGAAATGGAGATCTCTAGCTTTTTTGGTGATCAAAAATGTTGCTAGATACAAAGCCATATATTGTATTTCTAGAATTTTCTGTAAATATAACAATATTTAGTATCTGCATTCAGAGAGACTATGCTTTCTATTTCTCTGTTCTTAAAGTGTATATCTGTGTACTGATTGTGATTCCTGGGGTGCTTGAGGATGGTCTTTATTTGCATGTTAGGGGAAAAAGCAGTAGCTCTTGGCTCTGGCACTTAATCCTGGCAGGAGTTTGCTGCATTACCTCTGGCTGCATTTTAAGGAAGTTTTAACTGGTGTGTTTCATCCTGTAATGAACAGATCTCTTTATGCTGTCTGAACAGTGGACTCCCTAGCTCAAATCCCCTCTAATTTGAGACAATCTTTAGTCGTCACAGTGACTACTGCAGAGAGACCAAATAAGGGAAAAGGGAAGGAGAAGTTTATTCAAGTTCACAAAATAACATTGTGGAATGAATTTCCATTGTTGATTCCAGTTGTGCTAATGAGCTTACTTAACTTGGTGTCCCATAAAGAGGCTATCCAATGTGACCGCTGTGTTGTGTTGTTTCCAGGTCTCCTTAGTTTTATCTGCCCTTCAAGCGGGAAACAAAGGCACACAAGCCTGTATTACTGCGGCCAGTGCCGTGTCTGGGATAATTGCAGATCTAGACACCACTATCATGTTTGCTACAGCTGGAACCCTTAATGCTGAGAACAATGAGTCATTTGCAGACCACAGGTCAGTGTAACTGAAAAAGATGGAAGAGTGCGTGCACAGGGAAACAGTGGAAGTGGCAGAAATGACCATCATGTGCAGATAAATTTTTACCTTTCTAGAGTCCCATGAATGAAATTAATGAGTCAGTGAGAAGAGAAATAGGAAAATTGGGATATTGATAGGTGACGGCAAACTCCACTTTGGTTATCTCTGTGAGGAAAGAATTTTAAAAAACTGGGGAACATCTGAGACCACTTACAACAGAAGACCACAACTGTAGGACTGTTTTGGCTTTCTTTGTTTTTATTCAAGCCATCTCATTGCATAGGCTACCATGTGCTGTTACTCCAGTGGTGAAACAGCTGTCTGTGACATAAAAGAAGAATCTTCTGTATACGTTTTTCCAACAGCTGTTCTTGACTGTCTGGCCGTTTGTCTTGCTAAATAATGCTTATGGCTAATGCTGTTGTAGACAGCAGTTTGATGGAAAAGGCACAGCTTTGCCACACGTTTTCCTCTTTGGCAGAGATAAGCCCCTTTTCTCTTCAAGTAACATCTGCAACAAAATAATCCCACAGTATTTTTCATTACATTAAGAGATTTGCACCATCTGACTGTTACTTCCTTTGCAGTAAAACCCAGGGCTTCACAGCCAAGACACTAACTTACTGCTTCCCAGACTAGTTGGCCTACACAGTTACGTGGCCAGCATTTATTTTCCTGCCTTGTCAGTTCCTCCAGAAAGAGGAAGGACACAATGGTGTGTAAGCTGCTGCCATTATGCAGACTGTAAGCCAGGGATTTTCATACAACTGTCATTAATCTCCAGGCTGACATTTTACACGAATACAGCTTTAGTTCTCAGTCTCTTAACTTGTTTCTGAAGTGCATACTCAAAATGGTTTCTTCTTTTACCTAAATACTGTTCTCACATGTCAAAGCATGTATACGGTGGGGGGAACCCTGACTAGAACACACTCCACACTCTCTCTTACTTTTGCCATTCTTGCTACTGCCTTCCTCACAAATAATTATTTTAGTTTCCTTACTGCTGATTAAGATGGAGGTTTTACAGCTGTTACTTTCCTCATGGCACAGCCATATATTCTTTTGGTGTTAAAATGCAATGCTATCTTCTGCTACTACCCTACCCATTTCTTTTCAAGATGGGGTTATTTTAATAAACAGCCTTGCATATAGCCCAAAATATAATGCTACTGGATTAATTGTTATTTGGTCTATTTTTATTTTTTTAATTGCAACCAGGCCTGTGGTATATTATCATGATTGGACACTGGCATGATGACATACATCAACTCTTTTATGTTGTTGTTAGTCACTATAACATTGAAAACCTCAGTTTTTTCCTTTTTTCCTTTTCTACTTCCTTCCCTGCTTCCTCTTCTTTTTCTTTTTTTTTTTTTTCTTTTTCTCTACAGGGAAAATATCTTGAAAACAGCAAAAGCTTTAGTTGAAGACACAAAGTTGTTGGTTTCTGGTGCTGCCTCAAGTCAGGATAAACTGGCCCAAGCAGCTCAGTCATCAGCTAACACCATCACCCAGCTTGCTGAGGTAGTGAAACTGGGAGCGGCTAGTTTGGGATCTGATGATCCTGAAACACAGGTAAGATGCTTTGCTATTTTTATGATACTCTTAAAGAGACCAAAGACAACTTTCAGTTGATAGGACTATGGACTTATGCTTTTAAGCAACACTATAGGGTTTTTTTTTTCTGGGACTTCTATAGGTTTTCTTTTTTTAGAAAACAATCAAGAAGTTAAAGAATTGAGTGGAACTAGATGGGCCTTTGTATAAAACTTTTACTTGTATTTCATGGGTGTGTTCCAGATGGGATGCTTTTGATAAACTATTTGTCTCACTTTTACTGAGTTGTGATTGGATCCCTAACATCCCAGTTTTGTTCTGAAGAGCTTGTCTGACTTTAAAGCTACTTACCCATCTTACAACAGGGCTATGCACTGTGTGGTACTTGTGTAGCCTCATAAGCTCTTTCCATTCCTTACTTATGTCTGAGATGGCTTCATTCAACTCAGTAACATTAGCCTTTAATATAGATAATCTCAAATATTTCTTCAGTTGTTTGGATCTTTGTGAAATAGAGATTGGCAAGCCTATTGCAGGTGTGCTTGTGGTGGTACATAATTAGTCTGAAAAAGCCTGCTCATTTGCATAATGCTTTGAAAGGGATGTGCATTCTGTTTTGTTTGTTGTCTGTATGATGGACCAAATTTACAAGATGTTCCTCTCTAGGAAAATGCTGCTGGAAGCACTTTTTTTTTCTTTTTTTTTATTCCTTTTTAAGAGAAGGATCTCCATAAACTAGCAATATTTGCAAGACATTTACCACACATTGTAGGTGCATCATGTGTCCTAAATGGAGCATTTCTAATAGCTTTAGCACCTGATCTTGTTGCAACGTTTTTCCACAGCAGCAATAATTACTTTACCAGGTTCAACAGAGTTTCAGTTGTCTCACGCTGCAAGCTGCTGCACAAGATGGGCAGTTGGACAACAAAAAACCGTGTCAGTTTGTGCAGTGTCTGAGGTTCTGTTCTTATTTCTATGGTGAAAGAGCTGCTGAGCTACCAAAAGCTAAACAAATTTTTCAGGAAAAACAAGGACCTCACTTCTATATTAGTTACGGTGAACTACAAACAAGAAAGAATGAGGCTGGATAATTATTTTTTTAATGCTGCAGAAATATAGTTATTGAGAAGTGGTTGTTCCACATATTAACATTTTTTTTTCCTGAGCTTTCTAATTTTCCATGCTGCTTTCAATATTTTCCTTAAAAGTAACTCTTCTGAATTCCAGCAAAATACTTACAACGTCTGATTTTCTACTAATGTAAAGGGTGAAGGAGAAATATTTGGAGGAGATAACTGTTGCAATAATACCCTAAAACAATTAACAAGCCAGTTGTACTGTCTGTCATTTGACATTGGGTTTAGGAGACAATATGTACAGATTTTACTTAGGATTTGTCACTTTTAAGGCCAAGTAGATTTTTTTTTTTTTTCTGTGTTCTGAAAATCATTACCTCCTCCAGGCTACTGTTTCTTGCCTGAGACTTATGGCTGTTTCTCATTCCTATAGGTTGTCCTGATCAATGCTATCAAGGATGTCGCTAAGGCCCTGTCGGATCTTATTGGTGCTACCAAAGGAGCTGCCAGCAAACCAGCAGATGATCCATCCATGTACCAGCTGAAAGGTGCTGCCAAGGTAAAATCTTATTCTTAGTTTTTGTTTGAAAGTATCTGTGCAATCACACTTGATAGACATGCGAAGCTTGGATTTCAACCATTTCTGATTGCCTGAAATCTCATCTCTTTCTCTGCTTCATTATCATCCTAGGACAGTACAGAAAACTAAGACTAAACTATTGAGTTTCCATTAAGCTATCAGGTTTTGTAGGCTCTCAGATGACTTCTGTGGTTTTGATGAAAGAACTGTATTTTTTCTGAAGACAAACTTATTTCTTTTGCAAGCCCGTGATCTGAATGCAGGTTCTCCTTTAATAATGTTCTAGAGTAAAATTTATCCAGCATCAAGTGGTATTTAAATGCTGCATTTTTATCAGTGGGACATGTTCAGGATAAGCACACAGACTCTTTACTTACACCTTGCAGCATGGGGAAGGGGAGAGAAGGGGAGGGAGGAAAGGCAAAAAAACCCCCCACCTTTAATAATTCTACAGTAGAATATTAGGGATTTCTGATCCCTCTCTCCTAGATCTTTCCAGGAGGTAAATAGGTATCAAAAAGCTCAAAGCTTGCACGCATTACACCATACCTGTGATGTGGTTTATTTTCCCTGCACCTGAGATGTCTTAAGACATTTGCCTCACAAAGATCTTGTGACTTTGTGTGTGCAAAATATTTCCAGATGTGAAGATTTAGGCCATACTACTTCTGCTTTGACATTATGAGTGTGTCATGGCAGCTTCTTGCTTGGCTGGAAGCTCTTCTCATGTTCGTGTATGTTGCTTATCTCTAAGACCCATGCCTCTTCCTTCCAGAGCACAGGAAAACAGTGAGCTGTTGAGGCACTACTTGAAAATGACCCGTGTAGTCAAGAGAAGTGGCTTCTTGGCTGTTCTTGCTGTGAAGAGCTCTCTATATTTTAAGTCAGAATTGTCAAGAAGCTAGCTTTTCTGTCTCTTCTTTTTTCATTGTAGCTATCATTTGTACCTCAGTATACTGGGGTATAGGAAAACTGTAGTTATTACAGTGACAACGAGGTTATTTTGCAGCAGGACTACTGGGTTTGTAACAGGATTCTATAATCCACATTTGAGTTTGAGGTTGGCATTTAGCTGCTGGTTTTCCTGGGGTTTATCTGATTGTGGAGAATGTGCTGGGTAAATTTCAAAAAGAAATACAATACCTGTGTTCGCATCTCTTTCAATTTGCAGTATAAGACATGTGGCAAGAAAAGACAGTAATAAAATCAATCTGTATAAGAGACTTACCCTGGAAATGTTGTGGATCTTCCATTTTTTTGTAATTTTTTGCCAGAAGACTCATGCTTAACATGGTATCGCTCTGCAGTTAGCTGTGCTACATTTTTGCAACTTGCAGGGAGCTTTCAGAAACTAGCCAACAAGAGAGCTGGTGTTTACTCCCATAACAAGTACAGTTCATGAAGTTTTTTAGGCCCTGTTAGAAGTAATAATGCTACCAGCTTCATTTGTCTTGTTTTGTACCCCACTGTCTCTCAAAAATGTAACAGACAAATCACCAATTTTTGTCTTCATCTCTCTTTCAGGTGATGGTCACAAATGTCACATCACTTTTGAAGACTGTTAAAGCAGTAGAAGATGAAGCTACTCGAGGGACAAGAGCTCTTGAGGCCACAATCGAGTACATCAAACAGGAACTCACGGTATAGAACAAAATAGCCATACATGGCAGTTTTTGAAAGTATGCTTTTATACTTAAACCAGCCTGTCCAGGCCCAGCCCCACCTCCTCAGCCCATGCTTTGCTCCTTGCAGTGCCTTGGGTGCAGTTTGGTTCTCCCTACCTGTTGCAAATCACCTCTGAAAGTACAATTACAACGGCACTTCAGCTTATCTGCTTCAAGACGTTACCAGTTCCCATTTTGAGATTTGAGAGGCTGCTGTCATGTACAAATCTGGAAGCAGCTGCTTCTTTAGACATTAAGCTTTCACTACAGATACTCTTTTCTGAGTCCAATGCTATTCACTTTTTTTTGTCCTGGTTTTGGTAATGTCTCCTCAGCATCATAGACATATTGCATGTGGAGGTTCATCTTGTTTCTGTTTTTCCTTTATTATAATATGGTACTACCAGTGATACACAGCCCCCTCTCTGATACTTTGAGCAGGAATTAACAGTAGCATGGAATTCTCTTCCAAATTAGACCATGGCAGTTGTTTTCTTTTCCTCTTTGAGATATAAAAGTATAGCTTACAGATGCAGCTTTCAGTTACTTTGTTTTTTACCAGTATACTAGTCAGTGACATAAATTAACACAAGTGTGTTTGTGGAGAAGCCTGATTTTTTTCCCTTCCTTTACTTACAGTCCATTTTTATAAAAAAAACTATAGACACAGCCTTAAGCAGAAAATATTTTGTTGTATAGTCTGGGGATTAGCAATTCTTACACAGTAACTGCACTGGCACAGGTTTGCCTTGTCAAGTGCTCTTCTTAAAGAGGTACAAGTGTACCTGTTTTTCATCATGCGAGCAATGCTATTGTAATGAAGAAATAACTCTTGTTTATTTCAGGTTGGGGTTTGTTGTTTTTCTTAAATATCTGTATATAGTTGTTGGGAGTTCATGCAGTGTCTGTAGTGGTAAACACTCCTGATTTGGTACCTGGTCAGGAATGTTCTGTATGATACCTAGTGCATGTTATTGTTGTGTATCCTCATGAAGGCCTGGCTAAGTTACATTCCTCCCCATAACTGATCTAAAAACCTGTCTAGATCTACCACTAGATTGTGCACTATCACATCTGCTTTCTCAATCTGGTTGGTATCGCTTTGAAATGTTCCTTCTCTGCCTTTTCCTCTTGTCAGCACTGCTAAGGAACATGTTTGTGGTGGTGTCATCTCTTTCATTGGGAGATAAGTGGAGTACTAGGAGTGGGTCAAGAGGAGCATGGGATAGCCATGCTTATTTTTGTCCAGGCATTTGCATTCTGTAACCACTAGCCTGCTTAGGTTGTGCTGTGTGTAGTCAAGAAACCTCCCCTGGTTAATTGTGCACTCCAGATTGCTCCTGCACAGTAAAAGAACAGCAAGGAAATACAGACTAAAGCCTGGGAAAAGGAAATATTAGGTCAAAGTAAGGTTACCCAGTTCTCAATACCTACATCTCACCACAGTTCATTTATTCACAAGAGTAGTATGTACTGTCAGATAATTTGAACCATTTTCACACAATTCACCCTGTAAAATTATAACTCTAGGTTTCTAAGGGAGACTAAATATAGCATAAGAAAGAATGCTCCATCTCCCAATTTTTCAATATTTTAGTGATGTTCTCAGTGTGTCCTGCACTGTGCTGACCACAGGGGCATGGTAGGTCCCAGCCTTTGCAGGGGAAGGATCTCCTCATGTGAGCACAACAGCCTAAGCATCAGTCAGGGTGAAAAAAAAGAATTAAAGGAATAGTAATTCTTTTGAACTTGTAAGATGCTGAACAGCTGTCTGTAACAGTCTGTCATCCAGGTAGTTAAATGGCAGATGAGATGAATGGGTTAACCCATTTTTGTGTGCTTTCCTCAGCTTATTGTTTCTCTCCACTGCCTGTAGATGAGGAGGCTTATCAGGAGCAGGCTTATGACAAAGAAGAATGATATTCAGTTGCTCCAAATACATTTCTAATTTCCTGCTGTTCAAAAGCTGCTTCCAGTTGCTGTCTCTTTCTCATGGCTGTCCTGCTTTGACTTGAATGGTATCAGGCTTTCCTTCTGCTTTCACTTTTTAGGTGTTTCAGTCAAGTGAGGTTCCAGAAAAGACATCATCACCTGAAGAATCAATCCGGATGACGAAAGGAATCACCATGGCAACTGCCAAAGCTGTGGCAGCTGGGAACTCATGCAGACAGGAGGATGTGATTGCTACAGCAAATCTGAGCCGCAAAGCAGTAGCTGACATGCTAACCGCTTGTAAGGTAAAGATATACTTCATTGCTTAAGACTGATTTCATTATTTTTGTGTGTGTGTGCCTCTAGATCCCTTGGATCTCACAATTTCTGCTCAGTTTCTTTGTATTAATGATCTACTTTTCAAATAAGAAAGTTAATGGTTATGATAATTTTAAGGGAACGGCTCTCAGAAAACATTTTCTGTGCTATGCACAAAAAAAGCAGCACTAATACTATTTTTCTTTCTGTGAAAATGAGAAGTTTTATTTGACCTGAGATTTCCTAGTTGTCAGTCTCCTATTAAACTGGAAGACAAACAATCTGTGCAAGTAGCAGAATATACAAATAATCCTATGATCACAAATATGATTTCAATATTTTTAGGAACAGTGAAAGGAGTGTTGAAAGGAATCACTGAGGTCTATTTTTAGTAGACCTTTTTCTCCAAACCAGACCTGTTGGTTTGCTCAGTTTCTTCTGTGCTTTTCAAAATGTGTTTTTGCCTTGGCACTAAACATGCTGGTACCCTGTTTTCTCTACTTGCTTGATCTAGACAACTTTCAAAAATTGAACAGCAAACCTGGGGGCAAACTGTGCCATATAAATGGCTATTAAGCCATTTGGCTTTGTTCTAATGATAAAAAAGATCTAGGCATAAATAATAATAAATAAAAGGGTATTATAAAAATCTCATTCCTTTTGGTCCTCAGTAGTAACACAAAAGTGCCTTTGCCTGTAAACTATTTTTATTCACTTTTGCCTTTAAACGTATGGAAGATGACAGGTTCTCTCTCTGAGGTGTCTGATTCTCGGTATTTGGTGAAATCTTAACTCCCTACATCAATTCCAGATAAATTTTCATCTTAATACTGCCCAAATGGATGGGTTAATTTTGTTTTTAAAATGATCCTCATATAAAAAGTGCAAGTTCTAACATAACATAGAACTGGATTTATAAAAAACTATTGAATGAAACTTTATTTTCACTTGGTTTTTAGTGTCTGACAGTTCTTGATCACTTCATAGGCTTCAAATTTTGATTCTGTCCTCTCCACTTCAGAAACTCAGAAGGTCAAAAAAATAAAGCATCTCTGATTTGCATGGGGAAATTAAACTATTGTGCCACTTACATAAGAACTACTATAGCCTAATATGTCTTAGATACAATTCGGTTTAAAGAAACTTCTAAGGAAGGCTAAACATCCTTTGTCTTTTGGAAGTGGCTAGTTCAGACGCATTTTTGTTTCAGTCTCTCCAAACAAGCAACAAATTCTCAGGAACAGAATCCTCTGTTTCCAGAAATGTTATAAACACACTTACATATACAATAAGCAGCCCAATACAGGATTTTGAATGCTTAATGATGAGCAGTGGGTTTTTTTACGTTTACATTTGGTCCCAGTTGCTTTTGGAGTTCGTGCATTGCAGGCAGCTGACAGGATGAAACTTCCTGCAAACTGAACAATGGTGGTCTGGGATGCTGGAAAAGCATTTGGGATCTCCCAGGGAATTACCATCACTAAGAAAGCAATATGCGGAAGGAAAATGGCTGGGAATCATTTTACTTACCTGTAATGATACACTGACAAGCAGTAAGATCTAGTTTTATCTTGTCTACCTGTCCTAAAATCAAGAGTGGTTCTTGTGCAAACAGGTATAAAAGTTTCCAAGTTACTAATTTAATGTACGACCTAATGTATGACAAAATAGTCAGGTCACTTAACACAGCTTTTAAGTATATGATTTATACCAGATTTTACTTAGAAAACCCTGTTTCTACAAATTCTGCTCAGAGACTTAGGGATCTCATTTCATTAATTTCTACAATTTGATTACATGAAATGACATTTCAATGATAAGCCACATTCATTGAATTTTAGTGGTAGGAACAGTCAGTCTTAGTCTCACTGTGCTGTAAAAGTTGTGCAGTGCAACTTGGGGGTTGTGATATTTGACAAACACTGGAGGGGTTTCCAGTGTGATTAAGCTCATCTGTGCAATAAGCATTGACAATCAGATTTTCACATTCTTTGGGCTAGGACAAAAGTGAATATATATGATCCCTGATATAATTGCATAGAATATAGCTCAGACTTCCCTTGTGTCAGGAATTTAAGTTCTATTTCATTGCCAGCTGCCTCAGGCAAGTAGAATGAAGGGTTTGACTTATTAGCAGTTATATATATGCTTGTGCTTGTTCTGCTATACCTGAATTTACAGTGCACATTATTAATTCTGTGTTTACAAGTAGATGCCATTTCAAAAGCCAACAAGGCTGATTACTGTGGGATATAATTAACCAAGACAACTCTCATGAAACTCAGTGGAAACACTGCAATTACATTTACTGAAGGTTAGGGCAGACCCTAAGATAATAACAATTTCTGTCCTTATTACCCATTTGTATAAAATGACTATGCAATAACCAACCTGTGCATAATACCACTATTTTTAATGATTGCTGTTGGAAAGGAAACGGATACAGAAGTCTGTCAAAAGCATAGAAAATACTTAAAGTGAATAATGACTTAAATCATTACATAGCCAGTAGGTGGAAGGAAAAGGTTCTTCACCTATTCTCACAAGTCATTAGACTGCATCTAGGATACTGTGTCCAGTTTTGGTCTCCCCAAAACAAGGCAGGACAGTTAAATCTGGAATGAGCTCAGCAGAGCCCACTCAGATGACTGGAGCTGGAGTACAGGCCCTGAGGAGATGCTAAGACCTGCCCATTAAGCCTGGAGAAGAAATGGCTGGGAGGGACTTTCACAGCACTCTTTAACACCTACCAGGAGGTTGCTGAGAGGGGGCAGTGAAGGGTTATTTACTCAAGGCCATGGCAGGGGACTGAAACACAATGGTCAAAAAATGAAACATAGGAACTTCCAATTATTCCTCTGTGGGTTTAATTAAGGATTGGAACAGGGAATGAGGATATGAAATGTCTGTTTATGGAGGTTTTCAAAGCCCTAGGTTATCTGGTCTGAATATAATGTTGATTTAGCTCTAGGCAGGGAGGTTGGACTGTGTGAATTCCCCAGGTTCTTCAAACAGTACTGATTTTTTTGCCTCAGACTATATCAGTACATTTTACCTTCACAAGTTATTCATCAGTGCTGATGGACTATAAGTCACAGTACTTAAGTCAACTAGCTCTTGTGGCCTTACTGTTTTGAAAGCATGTAAAGAGAAAATGGGGGCTGATAGTGAAGAGAAGCCTCAACATGAGGAAATAAATGTGTGTTCTGGTTCTTAGGACACATGTTTCTGTTAGAGATGCTTCAGCAGGCTCTCTGTGCAAGTCTGGAAAATTAAACATTTCCCTTGCAAGTCCAAACTGGTGTAGTGAGATTTCTATTGGGAAGTTTCTGGGTTACAAAAATATCTTCCTAAAATGACTTCATCACCTGTTTAGGCAGCCGTGAAGTATATGATTTGGTTTAAGACTCGTTGACCTTAAATATGCTCCCAAAATATTCTAATATCAGTCCTGGCTATGTATGCAAAGCATAAAAGAAAGTTTATATTTCTCTCATACAGATTTTTTGCTCTAATTGCATGTGTAACAATATTTAAGAGACATTATTGGTTAGGGTGTTTACAATGTATTCATGTGAAACACTGAAGTATCCTTCCGCCCTAACTGAAAAAAAAAAAATAATCTCTTCTGGATTTTTTCGGCTTCTGGATCATATTTGAGTAAGCTGAAGATTGGGAAGATCCTGTCCTGTTTGCTTCCTTCTCCTCTCCCTTCTGATCATTAGCTGACAAGATGAAGATAAGAAGGTGGCTCATGAGGGCTGGTTTCCATACTCTGCTCATCTTGAACTTCCCGGCAGAGGGGGCCCATAGACCAGCTCTAGGCCCAGCTGACAACAGCGCCTGCTCGGAGTGCTGAGGGTAGCAGGAAGGGCTCAAAATGAATGAACAGTGATGTAATTCCCCATCCCAATGGAAGAGAGGAGGTTGCAGGGGTGGTAGGAGCTGTTCTTAGAGAGGAAATGCTAATTTTTAAGGTTTCTAGGAATTTTCTCACATCAACAACTAGCACTTCTCTTCAATAATAAAAAATTTCACTGAATTTTTTTTTCCACTGAATTTTTTAGAATTGGAAGGGACCATAGAGATCCTCTAGTCCAATTCCCAAATGTTCCCTAGAAGTTCATTTTAGAAAATAAAAAGCTTGAAGAGCCTGCAGTTTTCATTTTTTATTAAAAATAAAAGGGTTGAATTAGTCAGACTTATGTCAGATGTCAGACATTATACTTAGTGGAAATCCTTAACGAGTCAAGGAAGCACTCTGCTGCCTCTCTGTATTTAAACAGAGAGTTCCAGTACTGCCTATTGCTGTGTTAAACCTAGAGCCATTAATAATTTTTTTATGTACAATATGTTACCAGGTAACAAAAAGCAGTTCACGCTTTTTTTGAGTGGTGGGTTGGTTGGTTGGGTTGGGTTTTGTCTCCATCATGTAGAATAGTGATATCCTGGCACCTCCATACCACTTCTCATCTGTCATTTGCAAAGCTTTCTATAAGGAATAAACTATTATCTTTATCATGAGGAATGGAGAAGGAAAATTGAGACACCCCTTTTTGACCCATGCACCAGGCTGGTGGTTGACCAAAGTCTTCTGGGGCCAGCTAATGCTTTGGTCTCTAAACCAGATGGCCATTCCTTGATGGTAGGCTGTACAGGCTTACAATAAAAATGTGGGTTCAGCATATTTCTGACCTGTAAGATGTAAATGGCCATTTGTGTGTGGCAAAACTACACTTTAAAATTTTTATTTTTGTTGGTATTAGTAAAAAAGAAGAGCCACAATAGCATAACGTTGGCACTGTAGAACAGTATATACACAACCCAAGAGCCCATTCCAGCCCCAAGATGTTTTCCAAGTGATACATTTTCATTAGAAGAAATCAGAAATCCTTGTATTTTCAGATGTTCCTTCAAGCATTTCTCTTTGTTCTCAACTGCCAGAAAGAAATAGTGCTAGTGCTGACAGGGCCTAAGGAAGGACACTAAAAGAGACTGCAGATGCATACCCCAGACAGGAGGGTGTGCTGATAAAAGAAAAACTCTTCCCAATGCCATTCTCAGAACTGGAGCTCTGCTTCTCTTCCAGCGCAGTTTGCTTACACTGTTACAACAGAAACAGCTGACCCTCAAGCTCAAATGTCATTTGCACGTTATTAAAGTTCTCTTCCCTTTCTCCTATCTTCTCTGCATGGGCCTTCTCTTGTGGGAGCAGTTTCGGGGTACTAATGTTGTTTTGCATCCTTAGCAAGCATCATATCACCCAGATGTGAGCAAAGAAATTCGAGAGAGAGCCCTGCGCTTTGGAACAGAATGTACCCTGGGATACTTGGAACTCCTGGAACATGTTCTCCTGGTAAGAAGTCATCTGCATGCACATACTGGATGCTTCCAAGGAGAGTATTCTCTCTGATGGTTTTCTATAGTGGCTGCTAGTGACACATTTTTTTTTCAGTTTCTCACAAGATTATTAACATTTTTGTTGTTCAGGAAGAGTAAGCTAAAATAAACTCAGTATTTTAGCTCAAGCTGCGAGACAGAAGGAAGACTGGAAGTATTTAAATGGGACTGAATTGTGGATCAGGTCTGGAGACAGTACAGATCCTGATCTAAAAATGGTCCCTGACAAAGAGATCAAAATAAGACACATTAGTATCCTTTTAAACCCACTATAAGCATTAGATGTATTAGGCACACTCCTGTCCCCTAGATCAAAGAGGTTAATGTAATCTTTATAGAAGTGCTTTTGCATGTCTTTTGCAGTTCTGATTCCAGGAAAATAAGAGGCACTTACTCAATGCCATCCCAAAGCCCTAAGCCAGCACTGGCTCCCAAAGAGCTGTCCAACTCATGTCAGATATGACACTCTCTGCATAAAGCTCTGCATAAAACTTCTCCACTCACATCCAAACTGATGAATCCTGCTACCACCTGGCTTCTTAACCATATGTAATTATCACATAATATGCTGTTGTTCTGTTACATTTACTATTACATTTGTAGAAAGCAATAACGGGTGTATGAACTAACATTGGTGAGATACTGAAGTTTCTGGGGGTGACTTAAATGAGAAATCAGCTTTATGGACTCTCAGAGATTTTTTTTTTTTTAAGTGGCTTTTAGATGACATATTAAAGGCTCAAACTGAAATTTGCAGCTGCTAACTGCAGATTAGCAAATCCAAATCAGCTTTACTGCTGAGAATACAATCTGTCTAATCATTTATATTAACTCTTTGAAATATACAAACCATAGAAGTATTATTCAGCAGCCATATTTCTTTGAAGATGATACTTTTCAGGTGCAAGAGTTGTCAGATGCAGTATCTAAGATTTCTTAAGCCAGTGCAGAGTCTCTTCACTTGTGCAGAGTCTATTAGGCAAGTGACTTGATAGCTTAAAGGAATACTCTTGTAATCACCTAGTGACATGTAGGGCATGGGAACATACTAATTAAAGCTGTTAAGCATGCACAAATTTTTATGAAACAACTTATCAGTTAAGACCAATTTACCTTCCTTAGTTGTATGTTCCATCTTGTCAGTATTGATTCACATGGAGTTGAGGCGAAGTCTGAAGCTTTTGGTTTTGTTTTCATGCCATGCCTTTACATGTCTCTGCAGGGGATGAGAATCTGCTATGAGTTTTAAATTGCCTTTAAAACAGTGCAGTTTGTGAATAGCCTAGTTTCAAAATTTGCATCCATTTCTTCCAATTCCAACATTGTAACTACTATCATAGGTAGCACTAGTGTCACAGTTGCTGGAGCAGCAAATGTCATTTTGCTAGCCTGACCACATTCATGTATTTTTGGCCATATTTGCTTGTGTGGGAAGATAACCCTTGAGATTCTCAAAGCCCAATTTCTGCCATACTGAGGGATTATGCAGTGGGTAAACCTTGGTTATAACTGTAGTGTTACATTTTGTTAGCATTGTAGATTGATTAGTTATTGAGGATTCTTGTACTTGTGTTTACTATGGACGCTAGTTGACTAAAGATCAGCCTTAGGAAGAGGGAGACTAGTCCACACATACATTGACATGGCAGTTCCAGTGAGACAGAATTCATTATGTGGCAGAATTCTTACCAGGCAAAGTTAAGAAATGAATTCAATTTAGTTTATTCTGGCAAAGTAACGGGTTAGGCATTCAACTGCAAATAGGAAACACACAAAAAGATACATTTTTTTAATGTACACCTTGTTTTCAAAGCTGCTTTGTGGAGAAGTTCTTGAAAACATTAAGAAAATGAATACCTGAATGTGACTTTTGAGACTCAACCTCTTGTTTTGCTCCTAAATCTCTCTCTGTATCTGCCACTCTTCTCTCAGTAGTTTTTGAATATACATGGATTTCTAGAACTTAATTTCTTTTCCCCTTACAATATGGTAATTAGAAATGTGGCTGTTGTTCCTGTTCAAGGGAAGAATTCAGCCTAACTATCGGAATGTCTGACTATTTTCCATTTGAAGAAGCATGGTTTTATGCTTCAAATTCAGTTCTGAAGTGTCTGTCTTTCCCTTCTGTTTAAGAGTCTTGCGCAGGGTTGGCACCTCCATTGTGTTCACCATTGCTGATTTTTTTTTTCCAGAACAGAGAATTAGCACTAGCTTGCAGAACTCTTTTTCTTACAAATAGTGACCAACCAGTTAGTTAATACTAGAAAATCAGCTTCTCTCCAGCAGTGTAGAAAGAGTAAGCCTGATGCGTAAGTATAATGACTATAATATCTGAGAATGGAGTGCTAAAGCTGCAATAGCCCTCTCATGTGCTCACACATACACTTCTGTTTTGGAGAAATCTGTCCTATTTTTAGTACTGAGAACTTCCAAACAATATTGTCAGTTCCTGTAGAAATGCAAGGCAGTGCTATTTTCCTAAGACGTATCAGGCATTGCAGTGTAAGCTTTTGCTTCTGGAGATTGACAGTTATGTTTCTCTCACTGGACTCAGGTTTTCTCTCAGCCAATTGCTGTATAAAATAAATCTTTCACTAGCATGCCTTGAGAATGTTTCAGCATTCTCTGGAATCATTGCTAATATGCGTTATTACATTTTATCTTTTTCTCTAGATCCTTCAGAAACCAACTCCAGAACTGAAGCATCAGTTGGCCTCTCTCTCCAAGCGGGTTGCTGGTGCTGTCACGGAGCTCATCCAATCAGCAGAAGCAATGAAGGGTCAGTTGGGCAGCCTGGCTGCCAGTATGGTGTGCTTTTTATCCCAGATAAGGATTATTTGTCATTTTTGTAGTTTAAAACAAAACAAAAAACTAAAAAAAAAAATCCCTTTTCATATTCTAGATGTCTTGTTACTACCTGCTTCCATTCTCTTAATTTCTCTGCTGGTATTCAGTTGTCACAGTGTTGGTAAACTTGTCTAAACTCGGTAACTCTCCCATTTCATATGATTGGTCATAAGTATCTGCAAATCGTGTAGCCTTTGCAGATAGAGCCATCGAGCAGAGCACTCAAGCCACATGAGCAGAAAACGAAATACAGTATTGCTTCTTTTAAACTGGTGGCTGAACTGGTTCCTTTGCTTACACTCATGTTTGTTCAGTCAAAATAAATCCTTTGCTTTGCAGTAATAGTTGCTTTCTAACTTCAGATAAAATCTTACTGCATTAATACTCGGCCTCAAGCAATTATGTCAGTCCTCTTTCTGGGTCCTGCCCTGATGAAGTATGGTAATGGAGCAATTAAAAAAAAAAGTGGTCTGGATGTTTTCCTGAACTCTCAGAATTTAATTTCCTGCACTCTCACAATTATTGTGGACAAATATAAATTCAGCACTCAAATAGGCAATGTATTCCATTACTGAGCAGAAATTCACCATTCTTGTAAAAGATGAGTGATATTTTCTTCAGATACTGACTTCCTTGGTAAAATTTTTATCTAGTGATGCATGTGAACTCATAGGATGGCAGTTCTAACTTTCTACATTTTAAATGAGATAAATACATATTAAGGGTGGTGTTATTGAATATTGGACCGCTACTGCTGGAGCACATCTAATACCAGATTTACTGGCAACTTTAGTGTAAAGAAATCTTCATAGCTATCAGAAAGGCATATGAGCATTCTAATCTCATGGGTAATAGAAAGCTACAGTGAAATATTTTGAATAAAGCATTGTAATCACTTTTTTATTTCTGCCTCCCTCACAGCAAAGATTTCTAGTAAATTCATATTTGTTCAATCCTTCTTTGCTAAGCTAGGCCCAAGACCACTATATACTATTTTTTCTGATATTCTGTGTAACATACACTGCAGGTTTTCCTCAGTTATTTCCTGCTTTTATCAGTGCACATTTATATAAAATGCATATATATACTATATAGGGATTAGCAGCATGGAGCATAGCTCACTAGCTACGTAGCTCACCACTTACGTTAGGTTTCTCCCAGCACGTCACAAATAGGAGCCAGTTGTTTTGTATTCTCCTGTGATTTGGTCATCTGTAGCAGAAACTGCCTCGTTCTTTGGCTTGTGAAATACTGGTACATAAGCATTCAAGGTTATTTCCTTTGATATTTGACAAAGCAGACATGGCTTATGCTATTCATGATGTAAAATGCCACTATTATTCACCCTTCCTTAACAAGGATTAGTTATTAAGTTGATTCAGTTGATAGTATTTAGTGGATATTTTAATATTAGGTTCACCCAAACCAGTTTCAATAAGTTTAACAAGGCTTTAAGAGATTAAGAGATTTTTTTTTACTTTTTTTTTCTAGCTTACTCTTTCTTTGCCTGGTGTATACTCCTTTACATCCTTTTCTGTTACCATCTGTGACTCTGCTTCCTCCCCTTGCTCTCAGTAGTTATGGACTTAGAAGTTTTCTGATTTCCTTTTCTCTCTCTATCTGATTTTCCATGGCTGTTTTATTGCTTCCCTCAATCCCGAATCTTGTCATCCAGAGAACAATATTATTAATAACATTATGAAATTGAAAATAATAATGCACTGAGAACTTATAAAAATCTGAGGTCACCTCCAGTCAAGTATTCATTTTGTGAACCTACAAAATCTCTTTGAGCCAAGAGAAATGCCAAAAATTCAATAACAACAACAAAAAAACACAAACCAAAAAACACACACACAAAAAAGTTGACCTTTGAGTAAGTTACAGAAACTGCTTTGGCCTGTACATTGCTGTTAGAATGCCAAAAGCATTCTTTCTTCAGTCAATACTAGCTTCATCTCTAACCACTGCCAAAAAGGAGACTCTGGAAAGGGCTGTGGATGATTCCCTCTTGTCCTCTTTACTATTCAGTCAGGCTTGTCAATGTACCTTACGACCTGATCGAGTTAAAAACAATCTTAAGAGCTCGGATAAATGGAAGTTGAGTGACATCTAGTTTTGCTCCTAGTATGGACAGTATCCCTTTTTGAAGCTGCTTTGCTTATATGTTTCTTAATTAAGTTACTTTCATAACACAATCCTGCTAAATACTTGTTTTCACTCTGACTTAGATTTTACTCTCAGTGGCATAAACTAGAGTGGTATTATGCCATTATGGTACTAAAATCAGCTTTTTATAGTGTGCATTCTGCATTTGATACTTGAAGTGTGATTGTAAATCACCCTGTTTGAATGGCAGCTCACAGTGGCACTGAAGTTATTGTCTTCATCTCCTTTAATTCCAGGGACAGAGTGGGTGGATCCAGAAGACCCAACAGTCATTGCGGAGACTGAGCTATTAGGGGCTGCAGCATCAATTGAGGCTGCAGCAAAGAAGCTAGAGCAGCTGAAACCAAGAGCCAAGCCAAAGGTGAGTGTCCATCCCCGTTGTTTCTTTGAAGTTAATAAAGCAGAAGATACATATAGCCCATATATTGGTGTATACTTTGCTTCTGTTCACAATAATAGTATAACAATCAAACCTTCCATCAGTCTCAGTGCCACTAGACACTGCTCCGGATGGGACTTACCCCTGAAGGAAGAGGGTACAAAGGTGCTTTTCAGGGAGTGAGTCAAGAACCAGCCATGAGCTAGCAAAGGAAAAAAAGCCAGATGTTGGAAATGTTTTTAAGAGTTAGTGTCATCACTGCTAATTATTTACTTTTCTTTTCCAAACACATTTTACTGACGTTAAAAGTCATTCTCGCTTTCTTTTGGAGGCCCTTTGTTCTCATCTGAATGTGTGTAGTATAGCAGGAGAAAGCAGCAGGACAGAAGGGATTCAACAGAGTGCAGAAGACCTTCAGGATTTTCTAAGATTAAAACCAGAGCACTATATGCCATGCTAAAAGAGTAGCTGCTTCAGTATCAAATCAGATATGTGGTATGACTGTTTCTATTTAATTTTCCTGAAGGAAATTACAGTTAATTATGAAAGCAAGCAGTGTTGCCAGGTAATTTCGAACATGTCTCTGAATATATAATATAGAATTAAGCCAACTATTTTCATGCATAGTACAGGGGGAATACACAAAACTGCTGTTACTGATGCTTGTATGCATAGTTCACAAGAGCGGATCACAGAGGGCTGCTACCTTTTGCCTACTCTGGAAGAACAGGCAGGTTTTAGAAAAAATTACCATGTTGCTTAGAATTGCATCTCTTTAAAATGAAAATCATGCTTTGGCTATATAATTGACTTCAGGAGAGAACTATGTATCTATTTCCCTGTTTAGGCTGCTTTGTAGGTGCAAAACTGTTTTCTGACTATAACTAATGAGAAATCTTTCTGAAAAGCAGGGCCTCAAGAACATTCAGTGTTGGGCGATTGTTTTTGGTGCAGGGTGGTATTTTGTCATTCAGGAACATCAGATGAAATAGTTCTTGGTAGCTTCACTCTTTGAGGACTTCCCACCCCACCCCCTCCCCCCCGCTTAGTGATAAGAATAAATTAGCTCACAAAAAAGAAATGCTCTTTGTCCTGCATTTTTTTAACAAGTACATCCATTTTGTTTATAAAGAAAAATGGTCTTTTATAATGAGATTCTGCAGACCAGAGGACACAGGCTGAGTCTGAGGAGAGGAAGCGTCTTCCATCACCTTTTCTATACAATCACTACACAATAGCATATGTGTGTTGCCTAGTAACCATGGAGCAGTTTCCTTCTACCATCTAAGCCACTCCAGGGTCATTGTAATTTCTCACTGAATACAGATCTCACACCTGCTCCTCATTTAACATGTTAATTTGAGTATCCAGTCTGCCTGTGATTTATTGGTCTGTTTATTTGTCATTTTCTGAAACAAAAATTCCTATCCAATTGTTTGTTTAAAATGGGATTTAAACAGCCTTTACATCCTATTTTAGATGTTTAATCCCTTTCACAATATGGATGGTAATACACATCAGAAGTACTAGGAAGATCACAGAGTGGCTCAAATATCACTTTTTCTGCTGAAGATTTGTAGTTTGTATCTTCCCAGAGTAGGATTTCCTGCTTTAACAGGCTCTGTCTTTCTGATGCTCGTCTCTGACAATATACATGGTGTTGTGTGAATGCCTAGACTGGGTAAGGCGGTTGATAAGATTCATTTTTCTTACACTTTGTCTATGAAATGCAGGAAAAGTAGCTATCTCCTGCAATGGAACAGTTATCTGGTCCAGCTAGACCAGTATCCTGCTTTGGTTAACAGTAATCATCATCAAGTGAACTTGCAGAGAAGTCCTTAATTGGTGATTTTAGAATAATCTGCCTGCAGGAAATCCATCATCTTTGTCATTAATTGGTGGCTCATTCTGTATTTTTGGATAAGCTGCTGTTACTGGGGTGGGGAGTGGGAGCAATTTGATTTGGGCTTGAAATTTTCATTGTTATGTGTTCCAGTTTATCTCTTACCTCTCAAGAAAAAAAACAATAGTTGAAGGTAGGATTTTTTTCTTCATTTGTTCCAGTATCTTAATTTTTTTGACTTTTGAATTATTTTTTTAATTCTTGTTTTCTCTACATATTTTTGTGCTTATCATACCCCTTGATGTCTTGGACTGAGACCAATACCATGAGATGCTTCATTTTCCACTGCTGGGAATCATCTTATCCCAGAGAACATTCTCTAATGAGACCCTGACCTGCTCAGTGCTGCACATGTCTTATTGGATAATGCAGATTCTGTTTGCTTTAAATCCTGGTTGTTTGGCTGCTGGTGAATTTGCTCCTAAAATGCACAGTCCACTAGTCCACTGCCCCTTTGGTAACCTGTTAATATCTGTCTGTCTTCTGAGCTTCTATCTTCCAAACAGTTTAAGAACTCTCCTAAGTAGGTCTTCTTACTCCTCTGTATAACAAAAATCCTGTTCAGTGTTCTCATTGCAATGTTCAAGGTGCAGGGAATGATCTTGTTTATTAAGCAGGTTTGGGCTGTCATATTGCCTTTAAATACAATTATGTTTTTCCTGAATGTGGACTCTTTTTCTGTTTTTCATTTTTGGAGAGTCAAGTGTCTTGCAATACAGCCACATATTCCTCCTGGGATGTAAATATGTAAAATAATACCCCCCAATGCAGTAATTTTCTTAAGAAAAAAAATTGTCTAATAAATACTACATGCTTCACTAATATTGTAAAAAGAACTTCTGAGGAAAAAGGTGCAGTAGATGAGGTGCAGCAGCCGAGAGTTGGTATGCTCTTTGTGCAGCCTTGTGCCTTCAAACACAGGTGTCTTTAGTAGTCAATAAGAGTTCCCTGCTGTTAGCTTTCAGCAGTTTGTCCTTTTTTTTTAACCCAAGATGAATCAAACCTGGATGCCTTTTTCTGCAGGACTCTGTGTGATATGTTTGATATATTAGGTTGTTATTTAATCCAACTATATATCAAACATATTCCTACAGTGTCCTGTCCTGTCTCCGGGGGTTTTAACATAGTAGAAGGTAATATGAAGGAGTATATTCACTCACAAGCAGGTTTAGAAGACTTCCTGCAGACTCCTAATCTAATCTGATTTAAAATATATATATGAAGGGCTCCTTTATCAGAAGAGTTGTTCTTGGAGGGACTTATAAGTTGTGTAGGGCCTTTTATGACAGTGAGCAGCAGCTGCGCCAAGAACTGACTTTCACTGGAATGGTTATTGTGTTTTCCATGGCTTAGTGCTGCAACTTACCCATATTGGTTTTCTCTTTGTTGAAAGAGAAGATGAGCTGCTTCAAAATAAAATTGTTTATCTTTTGTATTTTTCCCCTATTGTTTACCCATGAGATTGTGAGTTTATTTGTTCTCCTATTAATCCTGACTTTATTTATGCTACTCCTAATAATGGAGTTTCTATAGAAAACTTAGTTTAAAAAAAACCAGTCCAAAACATCTCAAATTATATATATTTTTTTAATGGCATAACCAACATTTTCAGGATATTTCATGCTACAGATTTTGTAGCTACCCTAATAATCTTGGTTATTCTGGGGACTTCATTTTCCAATCCATTTATACACATACATAGTCAATAATAGCTTATTAGTGGCTTGTGGAAAAAGAGATGCTCATCTTCATGGGGGAGACTTGAAGGAGAAGGTAATCAGTTGGCTCATAGACCTGATTCTCTAAAGAAACCCAAGTAGACCTCTCAAGTAACTAAAATCTTACAAGGTGAATTTTGCCACGTATCACATCATTGCTCCTAATTTTTTTCTTCAAGACTGTTGTGAGGGTGCTGTTGGTAAATGTGAACTCATGACACGCTCTTTAATAATGGGAATGGGTAGACGAATTACTTCTCTTGTAGGGCATTTTGCTGTGTTTGGTCTTGGACTGCTGCATGTCCCACTTGCCATGGAATGCTCGTTGGAGAGTACAGGCAGGTAGGCATACCCTTGGCACTGACTGAGTGTTGTGCCAGCTTCCCCATTTCAAACACGAGTATCCAACCTTAGATGTCACACTTAAGAATGCTGAAGGGAAAACTGCAGGGAAGGACTGGAAAGCAAGGATTTGCTAGAAAAAATGAAAGATCAAAACCACAAAAGTTCAGTAGTTCGAGTGCTGTGTAAGGCCGTTTCAAAAATAAATTCTCCACAGAAGGGATCTGCTGTCAATAGGAAACTTTTTTCTTTTTTTCACAGAAATAAAAAGCTGTGAGATGACAGGAATTGTAGGATTTGGAACTTTGAGAAACTTGTGGTGTGGGTTCTTTTCCCCACCACCCAAATTTCAATATAATTGAAAAGAAATTAATTTAAAACACAGCAGGGGGAAAAATAGCTGTTGTCCGATGTCCTGGTTTGAGGGATACTAAGGTTTAGGATTAGTTATCTGTTGTCCTCCTGAGCTTTACCTGCTGCTCCACAGTGAAAGTCAATCCAGCCATTGTACAGTAGCATTCTCAGTAATGCAAGATTTGATTTCTCTGGATTTCCTTTGAAAGTAGTCATTTTTGCTTAGCCCTTATGTGCAATATTTAGTCCCTCACTGTGCCAAAGTGAGTTCAAACAACTACTTCAGCCTCTTTTTATTGGCTGTTTTTTCACAAATTGAATAACATCTGGGAACATACGTGGCTGTGTAATAGATCAGAGTATGGCTATGGGCATTTTATTAAACTTTATGAAAGTTTTCTTTGTGATAAGTAAGCAGATACTGAAATGCTCACTTCCTTAGGTTGAATTCCTGACAAGTATGAAGAGTAACACACATAATGTATTTCCTTATGTTGGAAATGAAAATTTAAAAACTCTAACAAGAAGCCTTGTACAAAAGTGAAAGTGTAGTAACAGTCTGTTAAAAGCACAAGTGCAGTAACGGCCTGTTAAATTGACTGTCATCCAGTGGTACTTCAGTTGATATTTCAGTTAAAGTCTTCAGTCAACTTAAATCAAAGCCAACAATGCATCTATTTAACTAATGAAAAGGAATCTGATAGTGACTATACTGAATTCCATTTAGTTGCTTTGGTTTTATGATGTCATGATTGAAGTAAGGCATTTATAAATAAGATGTTGTCTGTTGCATAAATTCAGGACCAATGCAATTGCCACTTAGATATAATAATGATCATGATGTTACATTGCAAGCATTCTCAAAAATCCATGTGAAATCTTGATCGCTTTACAAAGCAATTTCTTAGACTCTTATTGCAAAGATATATGCTTCAGTTGATGGTATAATAGCAAGGCAAGACAAATGCTTTTTCTGGAATTAGGTGGCTTTTCCTAAAGGATATGAAAAATTTTGAAGTAACTTCACCTACACATCAGTTTTTATTTTCAGATCGTTGTGTTTTTCTTGTGTCTATGGATGCTGCTACAGTTTCAACTCTGGACTTTTAGTTATGTGGCAGTTATGTGAAGTGTTGTAGGACTGAGCACTGCTTTATATACCACTTTGTATTTATTTGTAATTACTCATTATTATCTTTTATTTTATAATTGACTGCTATTTCATCAGATTGCAGCAACAGGAGAACTAAAACTGACTTAAATTTAGATGGGTGAGCTTAGACTTGCAAACAAAGTGCCTGATTTTCTAACTCGAAGCCCACTTAGCTCTTTTTCCTAAAGTTAGTTATTTGACACAGGAATGCTGTGGTTGCATAAGTTGGAAGAAATTTGTATTTCAAAAGCCTCATCTCTGACAAGGTGTTCGCTTCTGGTATTGTATTCACTAACCCTGCTGGTCAGACTGCATTAGATTCTGGTAGGCTTGTGATTTGATCACAAACAAAATAGATTCTGTTGCTTTATTTTGTATAAAACCAATGAGAATATGTGGCCCAGACCTACTTCTGTTTAAAATAACAATAACCATTTATCCCTATTTTGTTAACTGTTCAGAAGCTAGTAATTGTGCTTAAATGGATACATGTTTCCAGTATTTGTTTAAATGATTAGAAACTAAAGGAAGTTGTTTTATGGAACAACAGATTTGCGTGTTAAGTAGCTGGAAGTTTCCTTAAGAACAGCTGATGTCTCTGCACATGCTTGTTGAAAGACACATTTGGATAACTGAAATGTTCCAGACAGATCTTTGGAACTTCCTATCTCCAAGCTGGAGAGTGGACCCCTTCACAGTGCTGCTACCTGTGAAAAATGCTCTTACCAAAAGCTGTTAAATGTTTGGTCTTGCTTGGTATCTGTGTTATGTTTCTTAGTACAGGTGAATTAGACAATATGCATTTATCACTGTTCTTTTTTAGTACTTCACATCTTTAAATATTTAGATAACACTCTACCTAGTTTAGCAATCTTGGCAGCAGCACCACAGCACTACAAAAAGAATCTTGATAAAAAACCCAAGAATTTCTTTTCAGACCTGCACTTCTCTAAATATAACTTTGAGTAGCCCTAGTGGAAGTAACATATTAGGAAGCTGAAGCAATTCTTTAATTAATTTGGATTATACTCAGTTTCACTCGTGAGCAGCCACAAGGGCAACTTAATAGTTAAATTCATTTACATTAACTCCCAGCTTTAGTCCATATGAAACTCCTTTGCAGAAAATTATGTTGTAGGTCTTATTGAACTCACTACTGTGTTCCAAAATTTTATTGTCTCACTTTGTATATGTCCTCAGTCTTGAAAATACAACTGCTTTCAGGTGAATAATGCATGACATTGTTCTTTCTTGGTTATAGCAAGCAGATGAGACTCTGGATTTCGAAGAACAGATCCTGGAAGCAGCTAAATCCATTGCAGCTGCTACCAGTGCTCTTGTGAAGTCAGCTTCAGCAGCCCAGAGAGAACTGGTGGCACAGGGAAAGGTGGGTAAACAGGACAAGTAGCAACAGTGACAGGGGGAAGCATCAAATTGGCATTGACTAATGAAAATGTAAATCTTCTCATTGCTTATCACATTACATGACCCAGGCCTGGCTCTGTTTAAAAAAAAAAAACAAAAAAACAAAAAAACAAAAAAACCACCAAAAACCAAAACAACAACAACAAAAAAAACCCCCACTGCAATTATGTTTATTTAAACCTCACAAGTATAATCAAGTGTTTGGCTCTTCAGGTGTTTCAGCTGTGGGGAGTTTCTGTGTTTGTGGGGTGTTTCTTTTCGTTTCATGATCTCTGATTCAACCTATTAATATATAGTCCCATAAGTCAGCTTGGGTATCCATGTCACGGTGTACATACAGTACCACTCTGGACCAGAATAGCGCAGGGCGCACTAATTGTGCCCTCAATGTTTTGTTGTCTGATTCACTGGGGACACAGACCTGCATCCAAATTCAGTACTTTCAAGTGGACATGCTTGTTATTATTGTTGGCACCATCGGGAAGAGTGATTTTAACATGTGTCATCCTTTTCATCTGGTTAGCATTGAGGTCTTTGTAATTAATTTCATATTCATCACCGTTTTTTTTCCCAGTTAATCTACTTTGAAACTTAAAATCTGAACATCAGATATGTTGCCCGTGAGAACAGTTTGTTATAGGACCATTAATGTTTTATAGTTATGGTTTCCGATTTCATCTAACTCTTTATTCTGAGCAGACTGTATCATGGACCCTGTCACAAAAGTGCTGTGGTGTCTACTTCAGCTGGGGTTCCTGGACAGCTTCTGCTTTTAGTTCCAGCAGGAGCACAGAGCACTTGTTTTACAACAATAATGATGTAATTGTTTGAAAAGACCCACCATAAGCTATAGCTCTGGAATTTATCAATAATACATAAAACAAGATAGTATTAATACCCACTGAAATCTGGCTGCAGATGGTTCAAAAATGAGAATGTTGACTTACCTGCTTCGCTTAGATTATTGTGCAGTCTGCTTTTATGTGGTAAGACCTATTCTTATTACTTTCACTGTGACATACAGCTTGCTTTGCTTTCCTCACCACTACCACCACCGTGAAGTTATACAGAATAATATGGATTGTGGTTCTATCCTCATACCAGCTCTGAATCTCCCTCGGGTAGTTTTGGCTTTTGGTCCCACAGATAAGTTTCTATTTGTCTTTCAGATTGAGGCTGACAGCACTTCCATCCTATTCCATCCAAGTTCAGATAATTGCTAAAACCACTTTAATCTTTTTGAGGAAAGCTGAAAGCTTGCTGTTCTAATAGAAGGACACCTGTCAATTATAGTGCTGTATTAGCAGATCTGTTCAGCCTGCTTTACTGAATTTTGCCATTTTGCTTTATCCGTCACTCTTATATAGTAACTTCCTGAAAGATCAGGAATTTTTACAGCACATGGCTTTTACTGATAGTTTTCTTACCTCCTTGGAGTATCTGCAAATAAAACTCTGGTCTTTTAGGGGAAAAAAATTTAATCCAAATCAAAATTTAATGAAACATTAAACTTCAGAATCTTTTGTTGCACATCCTCTCATTATGATAGTTCTCATAAATAAAGCCATTATAATACTTCTGAAATAATGAAGCCCTAACACATTCACATTTTCCTTCTATACTTTCTTTACAAATTGCTTAGCTAGTAGTGACTATGTGGTATTCTCTGACTGCTGCGGTAGCCTGTATCTCCAGGTCAGCAGAAGTACAGAACACTGGCTTCTTAAATGACTGGCCAAATTCTTGACCCTAGCAAAATGGCTCCAGCCTGCCTGGTGGGAAGATTTTGTTATTGATACTGGGAGAAATATTTTGCTTGTGTAAGGAACCTTCAGAGGCATGTGGTATGGATGCCTCCCAGAAAAGCGTGGCTGGCATGTGGGAGGAAACGACAGGTTCGATCTGCTCCACATCCAGCCCTTCAGCACTGAACAGTAAATGGTACTGACTATTGGCTTAGATTCCTCACTCACCTTGTATTTGGTACGGAGGCAGTGGGACATTCTTACCCAACTGCATGGATGTGTGCAAACCAGGCATGTTCTTGTCCCAGATAAATTTCCAACTTTGCTGAGTAAAGGCTGTGAAAGTATCTTACAGGGCAAATAGGTGCAATATTACAGTTGAAGAGTTTGCTAAAGAAATTTGAAGTGAAACTCCTTTTCCCTGTGGAATTGTTGTAAAATAATTAATTTGATGTTAGGCAACTGTTTCCACTTCTGCAGTATCAATGAAGTCTGGGAAGTTGGATCCAATCTATCTTCTGTTTCATTGTAAGCCATCTCTGAACTGTTTTTTCAGGTTGGAGCAATCCCTGCAAATGCAGCTGATGATGGACAGTGGTCTCAGGGACTTATTTCTGCTGTGAGTAACTACTTTTAAGGAAAACTAACAGCTTCTCTGAAGAAATAATATCCTGTGAGAATACACAGTGACTTTTTTTACTGTCCCCTAGGCCCGAATGGTGGCAGCTGCAACAAGCAATCTCTGTGAAGCAGCTAATGCCTCAGTACAAGGCCACGCTAGTGAGGAGAAGCTCATCTCATCTGCCAAACAAGTGGCAGCTTCTACAGCACAGTTGCTTGTGGCTTGCAAAGTGAAGGCCGATCATGACTCTGAAGCCATGAGGAGGCTGCAGGTACCTGTGTTCTTAATTGCTGAAAACCCATAGTAGTCTTATGTAAATGCTGGCTTAGCACTGTGACAACAAACTTCAAGTTTTAGGAATAGTTTCTTGAATTTTTAGAATTTGGTTCAGTTTTTCTTCCTTGTGGGATTCTGGGGCACTTGAATTCATCACAAGGATGAAGTGATTGTGCATTTGACACATTTGACTGCTGTTATTCAGCAGTAGCAACAGCTCACTCCACTGCCTGTTTTACTCTTAATTTTAAAAGATGTTGAGAGATGCCAATGTTGACTGATCCATACCAAGTCCTGTTTTAGATGCAATATTGAAAGATTTGTGTTTATGGTCAGCCACAGGAATACATGAGCTGAGAATGTTTACTACGTGCATTTTTATAGCAACTGAGTATAGGTGGTTTCTCTGCAATTATTCTGTATTCAGTTAAACTCGCAGTGAACCTGCAGACAGATAACCACACTGAACTTGGGTACACATGAGTATCCTCCTGACCTCTGTAAGAACCGCCAGCCTGGGTTGTGGTCAGGTTTCCTTTGTTTCTAGGAGTCGAGAGACAGCAATTGTAGATAGAACATTACTAAAATGGAGAGTCGTTGTCAGACAAAAACAAGAACGGAAGCTGGTGTAACATCTCAACTAAAGTCTGACTTAATTTTTTTACATGAAAGTGGTTCCCTTTTTCATTACACATCCATCCATGTTGTGCTTCTCTGAACTATTACTGAATGTTACAACAGGTAAAATGTCTCCAAAAGTTTTGCTTAAGGATGTTCATTTTAAAAATGGCTAAAGCCTTCTCTGACACCCTGTCCTGCAGGCTCATCCTGGAATGTAAGAACTATTTCGGCTCCTTTATTTCATACCATCATGAGTATCTTGGGTGGTAGTGAAATTTCCCCTTTCTCTCTTGCTTGCACAGGTGCTACTAATGGACATCGAATGCAACAGTTCATGTACGGATAGGCAGGATCAAGTACAACAGAAATAAATATGACTAAGTATCTGTCTGAGCAAGAGGAATTGATGTCATAATTTTTTTCAAAGTAGAAAAATGGGTTAAATATTTAGGAGGAAAAAAGAAATGTGTGTAAAAAATCTGTTTCTTTCTGGAGAAAAAAGTGGCATGTTAATGAGATAGGTTTAATGCTTTATAGTGAATTCATATAGATTGACTTTGTTGAAGGGGGGGGGGGGGCAGTATCAGTAACTGGAAGGTAGTTCTGACTGGAATTGCAACCTGTGCTTTAATGTCCAAATACTAGGATAGGTCTGAGGGAATTTTAAATGCAGAACAAATAATGGGAACAGGAACAAAATCAAGTACTAGAGGCCATTTTTTCAGCTCTGCCAGGAAATTCAGGGTACTCGGTCACTGTAGGCAAATATGAGACATCGAATGTGAAAAGTTGGAAGGGAATGTGAGAAGGAAATGAGTCCAAGTGTGGACTGAAATTGAACTTTGCCACTTTACCAAGCTTCATATCCGTCACAAAATGAGCAATGAGGAGAAAAGCAGTTTGCATTGTGAAATTATGTCCTTTATCATAGCAAAACCAGTGAGTTGAAGTCCAACAAATATTTTTACTGTTGGATTTGCCAAAACTACTAATGGTTTTGAGCTGCCTTTGCCCCCAGCACAAATATTTTCACATAGCCTTAATCAATAGGTTGGGTTCAGGAGTTTGAGTGTATTAGTTTTGCCTTTCCTACTCCACAAACAACTGCAAACTTTGGGAGAAGACATTTGAACTGCATTTCCCATCAATGCTAAGTTGGAATGCACTCTTACAATCTGTTCCAAAACTTAGTGAAACAAAAGGAAATGTTTCCATTCTCTTTGGATGAGGTCCAGACTGAGCTGAGCAAATTTCAAATAATTTGTCCTTGGGTCATTTCGGGTGGGAAGTAAGTTAAATTGAAAGGGAGATGAAGTTGAAAATATGGAATACGACTGGGGGGGAAAGTAAGGGGCAGGTTCGGAGCTGGTCCCTGTGGCTTCTCCTCCGAGTGCCAGTGTGTCTTCAGCATGTGCAAGCAAGCTGTCTTGGCCAGTGGCCTGTGTGGGAACGAGTGTTTGCTTAGAAAGCGAACATGACACCTGGAGACACCAGGAACCACATGACAGAACTGCTCTCGCTTTCTTCATTATGATTTTACCAACTTCCAGCTGCTTAAATAATGGATTTGTGTTCCTTTCTGTTCCATTGATTTTGAAAGACTGATTTGCTTTTTACTGGGAAAAACAAAACATACTTTTCCTATGTAGTCAAGCAAAGGTGTTTTAGTTTTGATGCCTAGATGAATCCATGTTAGTTATGCATGTTCATTATTACTAAATTTCTCTTGTCTTTTTCAAAGGCTGCAGGAAATGCTGTCAAGCGAGCATCAGACAATCTTGTCAGGGCAGCCCAAAAAGCAGCATTTGGGAAAGCAGAGGATGACGACGTTGTGGTCAAAACAAAGTTTGTGGGTGGCATTGCTCAGGTTGGTACAATCACATGAGAAGTAAAGCAGAGGAAAAACTATCACAGAAATGTAGCATGGTGTTACAATGTCTGTCCACTGCACTGAAGGCTGGACAAATCTATGATAAATTACTTGTAGCCTCACTGTTGTAACAGCAAAGATCTGAGCTGTAAGATGTCTAACTTCTTCATTGAGCATTTACCATAATAGCAGTTACCATTATCCAATATCTTTTATTTTTTGTTCTGATGAAGCTAATGGTTCCATGATCTTAATAGACCACTTGTTTTGTATGCGTGTAATAAGAGAAATAGAGTGAGAGATAAAAACTGGTGATATTTTGTTACTGCGACCGTAATAAATAAGGAGAAATAATAAAAATATTTAAAAATAGATTCCAAGAGTATGAGGTCGTACCAACTTCTGGATTCATGGTTATGAATGAGGAACACCATGTACTATGGACACTCCTTAAAAGATATTGAAATTTATCATTTCTGTGCATCTGTAGTACTGTCGCTTTTCCTTTAGTGTTCTGAGATGCAGGAATATGCTGTGGATACTTGCAGTGATGAGTGTTCAGTTTTACTGTCACTGAAACATTACATTAAGACACGGTGCTTATTTTACATGTGCTGTATCCTCACCCCAATAATGCTGTGCAATAATGCACAGCACTATAAAATCCATCGTGGATGCGTGGTAAAATTATGCTGGTAGATTCTTTTTGTATTTTTTAAGTCCTCTTTAAGAAACAAGTGGGAATATGATACTGTTCTTGATGACATAGTCCTGGAACCTGGAAAAATTTTAGAAATTCTTGCTAAAGTATTTGAAATTTGGTGCTTCTCTGGAGAGTGCTTAAAGCCTAGCTGTGACCAGTGTTCTAGAGAGAGAAATCTTGGTTTATAGATGGTATGCTTTGCTGTCATAATTTGTGCTTCTGTTTTCTAGATCATTGCAGCCCAAGAAGAAATGCTGAAGAAGGAAAGAGAGCTGGAAGAGGCAAGGAAAAAACTGGCTCAGATTCGCCAACAGCAGTACAAATTTCTACCCACAGAGCTGAGAGAAGATGAGGGTTAACCTGCTGAGATTGTCTTTTTTTTTCTTTTTTTTCTCTTTTTTTTTTTTTTTTTTCTTTTCTTGTAAAGAAATAAGCTAAAGGGGGACAGTACAGTGAGAACTGCTCTGACAACATTCTGGTATGCCAAGCACTTACCTAAATAAACTGCCTGTCATAGCTTTGGATGAGCAGAGGGCAATAAAGAGTTGTTCTTTCTCATCCAGTCAGCTGAGGTGCATGATGATCAAATAATGGTACTGTGTTAGGTTCATCATTCCTGTTCCTTCCTTGACTTATATCTCAGGAGAGAATGTTTCACTTTTTACTAATGATACTAAGTCAGTATTATTGTTACTTTCCTGATGCTTGAGGTATTTATCGTTCCTTGACTTGTTATATAACATACATAATATTAATAGGAAAGCAGTCAAGAAATCTTTTGTATGATAAATATCACATGAGCTGGTGGTTCTCCCCCACCTATCCTTGTAAAAAGAAGACCAAGACAGAGAAGGAAGTATGTCTGAGTGGAAAAACACACGAGTGTGGGTTTGAAGAAGATGCCTGTCCTCTTTCAGTGTTATACAGCTGGTTCACCCCAAAACTGGAGGAATTGTCTCTGCACCTGTTTGCACTAGTAGTATTACTCCTCACCTGATACCAACAAGCTTCTGCTTGTCCAGTATTTAGGTTTACAAAATGTGGCAATAGCCATTCTTTAAAGAGCTTAGAAAACAAAGAAGTGGAAACTTTGTCACTGCCTCAGTAATAGCAGGTTCATGAAGGAAAATGCTGTTTGAATTATATACCTCTAATGTGTGACTACTTTTACAGTATTATACACACATACACATGCTCTAACATTGGACTGAATAGTTTGCTTTTTTTTTTAATTGAAGTTACCTGGTTTGTACTGTGGCATTTCTGTTAGAATGTATGTCAGTTAAAAAAGGGAAAGGCCCAGTACGACGAAAGACTATCACAATTCTTGTTATTCTTTTAATAATTTCATTTATTTTTTTTTTTTGAAACCTGTGACTATTGTAAGAGAAAACAATAAGTGATTTACAAGTAGACTTTTCCTGTAATATATTTTTGAAAAATCTGGACTCTAGGGAGTTTGTTTTCATAGTTGGTATTGACAAAAATGTACTCACCAAGGAATTGCAGAGAAAGAATAGCAGCAGTCTATCAGCAATCTTTGTCTCCAGCTGCAGAAAGGTACGGTATGCTGTCAGTATCCCTTTTGTGACCTAAACAATGTAATACGAGTAGAGTGAGTAACACATCTTGCCCTGTCAAAGAAAGAGCACGAATCACAGCAGCTTTAACTAGCAAAATTTAAATTATTTGACTAACTACAGGAACACCATCTCTCCTAACAACAATTCCACTTGAGCCCTCCGAAACAGTAATGTCAAGTCTGTTTAAGTCGGAGGATGTTGCTTCTCCAGTCCTTCTGTAGGCTGTGCTGTGATTAGATACCTGCCAAGTACATTCAGCTGAGCCTGTTATGTTCTGTGCATACCCCTTTAGTTGTCATTGTTGCAGAAATACTTGTCTTGTAGACTCAAAATTAACCCCCCTAGTGGTAGGTTTACCAGTTTAGATAGTGCTAACTCCGCATTTAAGTTACCTGCATGAGATATAATTATCAGGAATTTTGTCACACTAGTGTTAAATATATAGCAAAAAATTACTAGAGAGTAAATATTAAATTGTACGAACATTTTTATTGTTAGAGTCTCTTCTCTGGTACTGATGTATTTCATACTCAGTAGAGTTGCTGGAGAATCCATGATCATGAGGAAAAAATTGGTAAATCCCAAATGGAATCACTGGCATCGACAGATGTGCTGTGATGTGTACGCTTGTGTGCATATGCAAACCCTTACTATCAGAAATGTGCAATTCTGAGTTCTGTAATTTTCTACTTTTGATGGAACAATTGATTTGATTTTTTTCACACAAATCACTGTGAGTAGTGTCACATAATCTCAATTTTAAGCATTTGTACACACATAAAAAAAAAAAAAGACTTCTTGTACATTTTTAGGCAGAAGGCTAAATTGGTGTTTATTGCTGTAAGACCTAAGCAAAGACAGCTGTAGTGACAGGGATTTTCTACTGCTGTTGGTAGGTCCAAGCTTCTTTGCAGCTTATGGCTCTTTCTCTTTTTTTTTAGCTGGGTAGCCTTGCAGTCCCATCTGTTTTTTTTGAAAGATCTGAAAGACAGGTTTTTTTTCTTACTACTTCCCTTTCAACCTGTGTTTAACCTATTTTTGGTCTTATTAAAGCACCAAGAAAGATGATGCTTTTCTTAGCACCATGCCAGTATTTTATTATAGGTATAATACTGTTGTAATATATGTTGATCAGGATGGTATTTGCTAGTTCAAAAGAAGCCAAGAGCCTGGTCAAATGCAACTGTGTATGGAAATTGTATAGCTAGAAAACTTTATCAGTGTGTAGAAGGGAAGAGCATGCTCAAATTGTGTTCCAGATAAATTTGTTTGAGAAGTCCATTTTAGCACAATTATTTTGAGATCTCTCTATTTCTGATTTAATGCCCTCTCTTATTTGACAGAAAATATTGTTCTTTTTTTTTTTTTCCTTAGCTATGTGCTCCATAGAGGAACCACACTCAGATGAGTAGCTGAGCTGAACAACTGAAGTATTTTTTTTTACTCTGGATTTTGGGTGTTCATTTGGGAAAGACTTTAGATAAGCTTATTATTTCCATTTTTTCTTGCTGTTAGAATTTCCAGTACCGCTGAAGTCCACATGTGAAAGTCTGTGGAGTTTGGAACCTGTCCACGCACTTACTTGGTGTGGAGACTTGCAGCAGGAAGTGACAAGTTGGAGTAAGGGATGAAAGCTAGTTAATAAGAAGGACAGATGTTACTTTGTTCTGTTAACTTGTGAAATGGTAAACGACTTCTGTTGTATCTCACCCTTCTTCATATGGAATTCACTTTAAGGAATTGTATGCAAATTAAAAGCAAAATGCCTCAAAGTTGTTCGTGTGCAAATAGTCTAGTGTTGTTTCCCCAACTATTCAGAAAATAATTTGAAAATTTTATCATTTGTTTAAACTTTGCTACATCAGAAGCTGAAAAGTTGTACAACAAAGAATTGAAGGCCAGATTCTTGTTTCATCTATCCCTTTCTGTTTGATTTTCTGCATCTTTATTACTTAATTCCTAATGAAGGGATGAATGCAAAATTTAGAAACCTCTTCAACATAGATGTATAGCTCATGAGTACATTTTTGCTTTTAATCAGTCCAAACTGATAAGGTATTCACCCTGGGAGTATGGCATGTACTATCACTATATTTTTCCTTACATTATTTTTAATCTCTGGCTTTGGAATATATTTTTTGTGTCTTATACTGTAAAATCTTTGTCCCTATGTACCACCATCATGATTAACAGAGAGAGTCATCTGCCCGTAACTGTCACAATTCCTGAAACCTGCTTTTCCATATTCGCGGTATATACATATATACATTAAACATGTTGTGGTTGTTCGCATTAATGAAACAACACATTTCTGTGGCACAAAGCTTATGACGCCAAATGCAGAAACTGTTTGTTCATGTTACAAGTTACAAGTCTGTTATAAATTGCTGCTTTACAGGACCTGCAGTGAAGTCTGATAGATTATTTTGGAAGTAGGCAGATGTGCAGACTGGATCTGGCTCGTGAGCTGCTCTTCCTTTGCTGTGTGAGTCCTGTCCTGGGGCACTCCGTGTTGCTCAGTGGAGAGCGATACTGAGATCCCTGAGTGAACGTTGCTAAGTTGCTAAGCACCGGCACTGGGTACAGCCGCATGGGTCCCCTTCGGCCCAAGAGGTGACACCCCAACTCTCAACCCAGTGGTCAGGGGGATGCTCATCCGAACTTGCACTGCTTTTTTGGGTCAGCAATGGGCAGGAGTGCTGAGCTTTGTGTATTGCCTGCGTCTCCAGAAGGCACAAGAAAGATTGTCTCAAAGTAGTAGACACTTTTGTTTTCTCTCAAATTAGTATGCTTTGTTGCAGTGGAAAGACCTTCTGTTCAAGACAGTTCTGTAATTATATGCTGGAGTTTCTAGGGGGTTGAACTCTCACTTTAATATCTTTCCTTCCTGTTAAAGTTTTTACCCCAAGAGAGGCACAGAGGAGTTTGTAGTCAAGCTGCCGTCCCATTATGTATAGTACTTATCTGGCCACAAAAATAAATCACATTTTTTATTTTTGTCTTCACCAGCAATAAGCCCTTAAAGGAATTCTTTTTTTTTTTCCCCTGCATGTAGGTATTTGTGACTCGTGTTGCACTGATTGTCATGCAAAGGATCATTTTACTCCTTAAGCAAAATAAGGCAGAAGTTTTATCTATCTGCAAGGCTGGGAAAAGGCAGAATTCCCATGAAACAGAGGAGAATGTTCTATTTAAAGCTCTGCTGCATTGGCAAAATCATTAGTGCTTTGTGATATATGTCAGTGACCATTTAATATCCTTAAGATAAAGCCTGGTAGCCACACATAAATATATACAAAAGTCAAACACTAGTTATTCCAGGGTGCTGGGTGCTTGATGGTGTTGGGTTTCTGGGAGAAGGCTAGTTTTGCTTTTGTACATGTTATGATTTCCATTTCATTCCATGTTTTGCCATTCAATGTATTTGCCATGTCAAATATAACTCTGTGTGTACATACAGTGAAACTACTTCAATGTGCTATATGAAATCTTGACAAAATCTTGCCACTGATCAGTTGCATTAGAACTAGTTTGCTGTTGCTGCCAGCAAGGGCTGTTTCTGGCCTGACCATGTTCAAATGGGATCTTTTGGGCATTCTGTGTGCTCATCAAGTGGATCCATCACCAGGTGGGTATATCATGACTCTGATTATATGAGAGCTTCCTTCCATGCTTTTTCTGTGACAGGATTTGTTAATTGAGTATTTAAATGGGGGGATATAGAGGCCTTTGGCATGTTTTAGGTTAAACTATTTTAAAACATTATTAAAATCTTTTAAAATAGATATTTTAATCTTCTAGAAAAAGCTTTCAGCAACTTTAGTGTCTCTCTTTGCTTATTTTCTGTGCTGCACAATTTTAATTTGTGTTGAATTGTTGTGTTTAATTTCTAGGCACTACTTTAGAGACTGTAGGGAAGTTAATTGTGCTTGCACAGTAACGCCTAGAAACGTGAAAAATAAACGGCAGTGTTTGACGTGCTTGGGTCTCTTTTGACCTTATTTTTCCTTACAAGTTCTTTTGCTTTTCCCTTTCTCTTTTGTTCTCAGCATTTTTGAGAGCTGGGCTCTTTCTATTTTAGTATCTTTTAACAATATATGCACTAAGTTTTCTACCTGTGCAAGTCAGTTATGTCTAGTGTGGCAGGAGAAATACTAATGTGGGGTTTATCCATTTCTAATTTGGGTGAGGTATAGCTTATATAACAAGCATGATTTTATTTCTCTACTAGTTATTTTAAGTATATTTACGTATAAATTTTAAAAATTGATAGTAGATAGTAAAAATTTTTAAAATAGATAGTCCATGCTAAGCTGGATTTAGCATCCAGCTAAGTCAGGATGCTGGTGACTTAGCATCCTAAAATGCACGCTGTGAGGGTTTATCCCAGAAGAAGAGGATTTCTTTTGGCATCTTTACCCATAACTGATATTGCTAGAAAGTCAAAACCTCTCTATTAAAAATATACATGGAACATGAAGTTCAGAACTTTTGAAGATGAAAATTCGTTCATGGTCAATGAATGGTCATGAATCAAATGCAAATTTAGGCTCAGAAGCATTTTGAAGTCTGCAGAGAAGATACTGCATTAGGAAAGTGAGAAAATGTTGATGGCTATTTTCTTAATACTGTTTTTGCTCTTAAAGTGCTGAATTTAGTAATGCTGGTTGGAATCGTCAATCCCACATAGGTCAATATTCTGTACTTTCTTGGCTGTTGTTATAATCCTTGTGTTTTAGAGTAATTCCCTGAACTATGTTCCGTCTTCTCTGAATATGGTTCAAAAATTGGTAGGTTTTGTGGCTGTTTCTGTTTTGTACAGTGCAATGGACCAAGTAAAAAGATTAATAGAAAGGTTTCTTCCAGCATTATAGTTGATGACATTTGCATTCAAATTGCATTGTATACACCAGGTTATTGACTGAAATATTTACTTGAATGTAAGTCCCTGTACTGTTGACCTGATTTCATCTTGGAGAGAGTGGTCAGATTCTGGGGCAATGGGTATGACATAAATACGTGTTAGTACTGTCCTGTACATTCTCCGGGTTGACAATAAATATGTTGCATTTTACTAAGGATGTACTGCCAGATAATAGTTTTATCAGCCTTGTTTCTGAAACCTCACCTTGACCTAAATTGGATTAAGCCCATGCTTAAGGGAGTTCCCAAATGACAGTTTCAGACACTCAGAGGGACAATGCATAGCCCATATGCGTTACCACATTATTAGTTCCACCTTCTCCATTTTATCTGTCCCAAGATCACCATAGTGGGTTTCAAGTACTAAGAAGAATGCTCTGCTGTTAGAAACCATTTCTTATTTGTGGTTCATAAAACACTACAAATGAGTAATTCCTGTTGAACAGATGGCAAAATTATGTTACAGGGAGGGAGAGAGTTTGTTCAAATCCCTGGAGCAGGTTGCACTGAATGGACAAGTTCCTGTGATCCAAGAACTTAATAGAGCAGTAGTAGCCATATCCAGGAAAGGGTTAAAATTTATATTCCAATCTAGTTATTAACTGCTGTACATTATTTTTTGCCTTCATGTTTCTCTGTCAGTTCCAAAGAAATCAAATACATTCTTTCTCAGTAACTGTATAGCAGAGGACTTAAACAGTGACTGTGATTAGTGCCAAGATCAACCATGTTTCGCTGCCAGTGCTTTAGACAAACATCCTGTCTTCCAGAGTTGAATTTAATCTGCAAGAATCTCTGCTCAGTGCCTTGGCTTTGCCTTATGTTGTAACCACTCCTGTTAAGGCACCAGCCTCGGTTCTTTTCCAGTAAGGAAGGACTGAACGCAGCCTTTTTCTCTGACTTTTTTTCCCAAGAGAAGTGACAGCTTTGATACTTCAGACAAAGCTCTTGCAGCTTATTTAACTCAGCCTCCTGCAAAATATGGTGACAATCCTGAGGCATTGAAGCCTTTTTTGTGACACTTTTAGCCACAGAACCAGTTTGGAAGTTTACTCAGAGATGCCTTTAGTCATCTGTAGTTATGTGAGACTTGGGCATTAAGAACACCACACTAATGATTCCAGTCTGTCTGCAATTACTGACTTTTTGCCTTCAGCTATGTAAGCACAAGTATTTTGTCTCTTCTAAATATTAATATTTTGTTTGCATTTTTAACAATAAATGAATTGAAATGAGACTATATGTCTAAAATGCAAGCACAGTTTTTTGAGATCCAGTCTGACGATTATGTTTAGTTGTACTTTTTCTATGTAAATGGTTAGCTATTTAAAAATAATATATATTTTTTTTAAGTGCTTAGCAAAGTTCATGTGAAACCAACTCAAGTGTAAAATGCTTACACTTTAGGCAATTTTTTTTATCTTTTACTGATGGCGGGAAGCACATTGCTTTGCTAAAAGTTTAAAGATAGTTATTTATTGTTATTTGAAATTTAATGAGTTGAAGCAATACAGTCACTGTGGGAATAATTTTGTTATGACCTAAGATGGAGGCATGTTAGGAAACAAAATGAGTATATTCTTCAAGCTGAGACTGAACTTTTGTCTCATGAAATCATTGGAGACTTCAGCTGAATGTTTATTTCTCTTCTCTTTTTGGTTATTGGTTTTGCCTGCATCTGGTTTTGCCTGCTTTCATCTGCTCCAGCTTGGCTTTTTTCCTTGAAAGTCAGTATGTTTCAGTATATGCAGGTTTAGTCACAGTCATGTGTTTGAGGAGAAATGTGTGTGGTCAATAAATATGAATAATCACAATCTTTTAAATAGATTTGAAAATTAGTGAGTTCAAGCAACCCAGACGTTGTAGGAATACCAGCATTATGACTTCAAACAGAGGAGTGTTAGGAAATGGATGTATTCTTTAAGTCTAGACTGAGCTTTTGCTTCATGAAATCAGTAGCAATTTTAGCTAAATGTTTGTGTGCCAACATAACTTTGAGTGTGGGTTTTTTTTGTGTTTCTGACACATGACAAATGACAGGGAGTGAGAAATTTAGAATAAACACACTGTTCTTGCTGATCTCTTACATATATCGCTGACTTCTTCAGATCTGGGACCTTGTGTTACAGCGATTTCACATATGAAGACTGTGGAGAGGAAAAATACCAGTTCAAAAAGACCACAGAAAAATCGGTTGTTCTGTTGGGCTTGGCTCGCAGTCCGGTTGCCATCCCCTGTCATTGGGTGGTGATAAGGTATTTAGGGTAATTTTCAAGCCAAACCACTGCTGTGACATGCCTGTGATGCTTCTAGTTCCTGTAGGCCAGCAATTCAAGCCACAGAAAAAATTTTCTGGTTAACCTTTTGACTGTTCGAGTCATCTTTGGTCTCTGCCAAATCATGGGAGTGGCTCTTCGTTACATGAACAGATCAATCGTATTTTGGGTTGTCCAAGATCTTGTTATCTGAACAAAGGCTAGATGCAAACATTTCTCTTTAAGGATGTCCCCATTCCTCCTAGTTCTGGACAAACTCTAAATGTGCTGAGTATCTGTTATTAACGGAACAGACTGCCAGTCTGCCCAGCACAGAAGAGGTCAAAGCCTGTTCAGATGTTCTTCCGTATCTATCTACTTCCATGGGCAACACTCACTAAAAAAAGAACCTTCAGTCTGTAGTCCTTTTTAAAGTATTTTCTAGTAGCAGAGTTCAAACTGCTTGGTCTTTATGTAGATTCACATCATCGATTAAGGTAACAGGGATTCCCTTTTTTTGTTGTTGTTTCACACCTTCCCTGATTAACATGCTAGATGGTTACTAATATGCTAATTGCCTTGGAGTGGAGGGAGAGCTACTGGATACAGAATAGAAAGTTGCCTGTTCTTTTCCTCTGCAACTGTAAGGCAGGCACAGGCTAGGAAGTGGCTTTGGGACTTGGAAAGAGGTCTCTAGGGCTGGTGGGTCACATTATTGCAGTGGAATTTGAGATGCCAGCTCAGCTTTGGATATGTGTGGTTGTGTAATGGAAGTGGGGCTGGCCAAACAACACAGCACAGGCAAGTCTAAATTCTGCGCTGGAGAAAAAAATAATTCGCTGGGGAGGAGCGGGGGGCAAAATGTGAGATAACACTTTCCACCCTTGTATAGACACAATGAAAGATACTGCTACATCTCTACCCTGTTGCAAAAGGGGAACAGGATAAGGACTGGATTTTTCTGTAAAAGGTAAGTGCTGGGCTACCTTCAAAATCTCTAAAAATACATAAATTGAGACAGCTAGCAGACCATTTGACACTTGTTTCAGATAGTTACTTCCAAGTAGGGATTGCATTATCTGTAGTTGAACCCTGCCAGTAAAATTGGCAACATTGAAAGGGTAGGTGAGAGTCACAGCTACACTATTGATGGCAAATTACAGAATCACATTTAAAATTAGGTAAACTCAAATGTTGCTTTGGTCCCTTTTGATCTTGCAGACAAGGAGATGGCAGCTTTTGAGACACCCGTGCATTTCTGAGTGTCCAGGCCACCTTCAGAGTTGAAATAGAAATGCATGCTATAATCGGGGTGTGTTGAAAGCCATGACTTCATTTCTTAGAACTTTAACAGCTGTATAGCTCAAAGACAAATAACATCCCTGGCTGGTCTCTGTAATAACACAGACATCCAGAAAATGCCTAGCATTTTTTGGTTCACTACTTGGGATCAAATTCCTCTGATTTTGTTTCTCTCTGGACTAAGAACAGACTATTCTTAATGTTACAGCCCTAATGAGAAATTTTGCGTCCACTGCAGCTTTGTTTCCGCATGTGTTGTATGGTCCTTGGAAAGTTCTACTGCACTAGCAGTATTTGTACATTCTTATCCCTAGCCCCTTCCATCAGCAGCAAGTTCCTGTTGTTTTATTTGGATTTTCAAAGAAAGCATCTGTTTGCTCAAAAAACAGTTGGCAGCTTTTCAGCCTAACTGCTTCCACAAGGCCCCATGGAGCTCTGTAAAGAAGCTAGTTCCCACCAAATTAATTCAGGTACCAGTTCTGAATGTCCTGATAACTTTTTCTTTTTTTTTTTTTCTTTTTTTTATTTTTTCTTCTGCAGAAACTCTTCTGTGATGAGAATTCTTGAGCTGTCAAAGCACAGGATTTCAAAGGGCAGAAATACTGAAATCGAAAGGGGGAGAATCTGTACTGGGAGCCGAAAGAAATGTTTTGTTTAAGCTTAGGAGTCTGAGACCAGGTCTGGCTCCTCTGCATAAGAGCAGCAAAAAGGTAAGTGCATATTTAGGAGACAGGGAGCGATTTAAATTCACGACACTGTTGGCATCAGAGGAATTGATATGTATTGATTCCAAATTAGTTTAGGCAAGAAGGCAATTCTGGACAGTATGGCTAGAGGGGAGTAGAAATCAACTCGCTTTTGACACCAAGGATGAGGAACAGTAAGATTTGACCTCAGGGCTCTTCTGTCTCTATCCTTTACAAAATGTTACTGACATTTGGGATGGGAACCCAGTGCTGGGGTTACAGGTTAATCAGCCTGAATCATTTAATCTAAACAACTGCCCAGATTACTGCAGTCTGGAAACTGATCTGATTTTTCTGGCAACTGTGTTCCAGCCCAATGCGGTGTTTTCTCCAGTAGGACTGTATTTCACCAGGATGTGCTTCTCGGGCAGGTGTCACATGAGACACACTGTAAGGCCAGAATCAACTATGGCTCTACATGGCTGGAGTTAGTGTCTAACCTTTTTCTAGCTGCTGTATCTTAAAAGCACTCTCTAGTACAGACTTCAGGTGCCTGCTTGTGCCTGCAGTCAAGCCAACCCATGTACAAGTGTGTTGTTGCATCTGGTTATTTCCCTGCTATTGTAGGTACTACCAACAGAGAACATTGTCCAGTGCTTTGATCCAATCTACCAGTTTTAATGTCCTTTTTAAGGCTTTCCTGGAGATCCCTGTAGGCTGTGCTGGGCATTGTTTTTTCTTGTCCACTGTAGTTGATCAAATCAAGAAAATGGAAATGAAGATATATAATATTTTACAGGATTCCTCTCATGCCATCCTGCATGTTTATAACCTGCCCTTCACTGCCTCACAGTCAGGTTTATCTTGAAATATTTACCCTTTTCTCACAGTCTGACCAATTCTTGAGAGCTTTATTCTCTTACTCCTTCATTCATGTTATTCATTTCCCAAAATTAAATAAATATAGAGCCTTGAAGTTAAGGACTGGGTAGAAGGGAAGGGCATTTGAGTGACAGAGCCTGCAGAGAGACTGTGGCTACAGCAGAGTCTTGCTGCTGCTGCTAAATTGCTTCAATGCTTCTGCAGCCCACTGTTACTTGCAGGGCCCACTTTCCAGCAAAGCCTGAACTGCTGTTGAAAGCAGCATTTCCTGCTACACAGAGCTCTCAACCAAAGCAGAAATCAAAATGAGCAAACCTCGTGTGGACTCTGGCAAGTATCGCCCTCTTTTCATATATGAAAGGGAAGCATTTAGCCTGACCTCATAAAACAGAGAACTTAAAGGGCTGTTCTACACTTTGAAATCTTACCCTCGATGGCATGGAAACAAAATGCTGACTTGGGAATTTCAGCAGCTCATTTCATGTTCTGCTCAGCCCTCTGTACTTCCTGAGCATGAATCAGCCATTGCATCATCCCAGGAAAATGAAGGTTATTGGGTCACTGGCTGCCCTTATAATCTGCTCAGTAAGGAGTTTCTCAAGGGTATAGACCAGTGCCCAGAATAACATTTAACAAGGTCTGGAAAATTATGCCTGCTACAAGCAGACACTTTTTAAAAGTTTGCAGAAAGCCTACTGTTTGGATGAGTTAGCAGCACACCCCCCTCTATAAACATCATTTAAAACAGCTGCTTCCAGGAGCCATGGAAAGAAATAGCTGAGGGAGAGTCCAGATGACTTTGCTAGTAGTTTAGTACCTTTCTTAATGTATGGGCCTGTGCTAAATGGAGAGAAATCGATGTCAAGATTTTCTTGTTCCTATTTGCCTCTTACATGTCACTGCCTCTTACAGTGTCAGGCCTCTTACACAGCCACTCACTCCACATGCAAACTGCATCCTGGAGTGCAAGTATGGCTGAAACTTCATGCAAAGCAGTACTGCCTCTTCCTTTGCAAGTCCAGTATATTTTCTATATGTGCTATGTACGAGACATTTCTTTAGAGGGGACAGAACAGTATCTGCTTTCTCTGAATTGTGTACCAGACTATAAAGGACAATTCAGCAGCTCTGTTCACCAGTTGGATTGAACTATTTCACCAAGGAATAGGTCTGGGATTTAAAGAAACCTCCCACCCACAGGGCAAAAGCAGAGACAGATGAGATTCAACTTTCTGAGAGAAGGAAATCCAAATATGTTGTGCTGTGAAACCCAAATATGTTGTGCTGTGTGATCTCGGGCTCCCTCTCTACTTGCCCTGGTGATGATTTGACTGAGCTTGGAGGCTCTTCCCAAGCTGTTCTACAGTGCTCCTCTTCATCAGCTTTGCCTTCTAGTCCTGACAGTTCTTCTATGCCTTCATGAATGACCCACTTCTGCTGTCCTTGCAGCTGGTCATGTGGGAGTGTCTGACATTTTGTGCTCACATTCCCTTTGCCTGCAGGGGAGAGGTGAGTTGATGAGGAAGTTATTGTTCTCCTCTGGGAAGTGTTTCTAATTTCCCCCATTTGTGTTTTGTGATATCAGCTGGTCCTATGCCTAGAGAGCTGCTGTTTGTGCCCCAACACCTGATCGCACACCACAACTACTGTTCACCTCTTCTTCAGTGAGCAGTGCTTAACTGCATCACAGTTCTTCTTCAGGCAAAGTGTGAAACTGCAAATACACTAGTGACCACAATTCCATACAGCATCCTTGTACTACATGGACAGATGAAATGTTTATAGACAAAATAATCAAAGCTTGACAATGTTTGTGGAATAACTTCTGGTTAACAAGCCCACTTTTATAATGGGTAACATATGAGAACAAAAGGTGCAGGGGAACATCAGCTTTGGAAAATGGAGCTTAATACAAAATCATATATTGCATATTTTTTAAAAAAAAAACAGTGTAAGTAGTGCTTAACTGTGATTAGAAGAAATCTAAAACATCTGCAAGAGCTCTTATATAAACCATGGAAAGAGGGAAGAATTCAACAAATATTGTGAAATGAAAGAAGAAAGAGCTGGGGGGAATTTATGCATCTGCCTGAATACGCAAAGCTTTCCCTCACACTGGTTGCCATTATCGCTAAGCAGAAATTATGCTTTCCCTATTTCATTGTGTGAAACTTCCATTAGCAATCTGTAGCCCTCAAGCCTGAGACCTGAATTTCTTTTACCATTGAACTACATGACTCTTGGCAATTTTCTCTCTGTTTTCTTACTGAGTATGATATTGGTATTCTTTTTTCTCAGAAAAGGAAGAGATTTGGGGCTAACTCTCATTCTTTCTATGTTTGGCTCAGAAGCAATTGCTCTCACCGTGAAAATGAAACAAAATAGGTGAAATTTCTCAGTTGTGATAACGTACAGCATTAGCTGTAACAGAGAAATGGGAAGGTCTTCCTCATAAGTCTTTCATTTTTCATGTGACTGCTTCTGGTGCCCAATCTCTCATTTAGGACTAATTTGAGTACGCCTCTGCTACTTTGCTATGAGAAATTCAGCTCTACAAAGGAAAGAAATTAACACCAAGTCTACGTATTCTTTCTTGTCAGGATAACAGAGGTACAAATCATTGCTGGTAAGGCAGGCAGAAATTAATTTTGTACACAAAATGAAATTGCTAACCCTTTTCTCCGTTGTCAGAATCATGGGGACTGCAATACCACACAATACACTTCCCGAGCTCTTATTTGGCTTATCTGCTGTGATAATCAGATTGTATCACAGAGCTGCAGTGAAGCTTCTCTGACCAAAGTCAAATGGACTTTGACTGCTAACTTGGATGCCAGCAATTGTCATTTTGCAGCACTGGGGAGCTCTGCACAAGCTGTGAAACCTTTCCAGAAGCAGGGCTGTGTAGTCCTGTTCCTTCATGTGTGCTACCAGACAGAGCTTCTGGCGCAGGTTCAGTTGCTGAAGGAGCCTCCTCTGGCTGTCACATAGGGACTTTTCATGTCGTTATCTTAAATAAATAAAAAAGAAAGGAAAAAAAAGGAGGGGGAGAGGGGCAGAGCAACTACTTGTAGTTCTTGCAGTAAAAATGCAATATCAAAAAGGTTCTCTGCTATAATCCAGTTCTTGTGTGTGGTGACGAAAACTTGCTGTTGCTCAGGCACATATCTGTGAAAGGTTTTGGCATACTGGAGCAGCACCATATTTGGCCACATCCCTGTCTAGTTGCAGAGGAGGCTTTTGCGTCCCGTTCGCGTTCTTGGACTGCTGCAAAATGTACATTAGAAAGTTCTGCTTTCAATCTTCAGAGCTGTCAAGTAACTTTAAAGAGATGCTGTTTCAAAAAAAGAAACAGGAAGAAAAGATTTTCAAAACAACTGAAGTCAGTCTCTACATGCTTCTCTCCCACCCAGCTAATAATACATTTTTAGGGGCTGCTGCAAATGGCAGTAGTGCATAGTAATCTCTGAATTATCTCAGCCTCAAGATACTTTGCAGTTTGTGCAACTAAACTTTTAAGAGCTGTCATTTTTTCCATCATTGATTTGAGTGTATAGGCTTCCTTCCCAGGTAAATTTGATGTATAAAGAAAAGGGGGAATCATTCAGCAATAGCAGCTTGTCATGTAGGAAAGCCTGGAGCAGCAGTGTGGCACATTGAATGGTTTTGAGGAAACAACTCATTGGGATCACCAAATCCCTGAGGAAATTAGGAAGCATGCTAGGAAAGAGAACATCATAATTGTGGGCCTAAAGTGCTCAATAATGGAAGGAGAAAATTCAGAATTTAACTACAGCAGTCAAAGCTTTCCATGCTAAAAAGGGTAAGAGAGAGAGACAGAGAAGAGCAAAATAAGTAGCAAGTGTATATTGATCTGCTCATCTGCCCCTAAAATCTAATGGAAAACAAAACTAGAGACTAAGAAAAAACCTTATAGATTACTTTTTTTATGCTTAATAGACTGAGTAATTTCTCTCAGTAATTTCATGTATTCAGCTTTGGAAATAAATGTCTACTTGCCAATATTCATACCAGCCACATTTCTAGTAGCTGATTGCTATTTATTGGTTGCTGGAGTCCTAGGGGCCCCGGTTGTCTTTTTCCAAGTGGATAAAAGTAGAGTGTTTTCTTGAAAGAATGGGAGAAATTTGACCATGAAGAGATAAGTCTCAGTTCTTTGCTCCAGGGTACAGCACTGGAACAGGACAGGAGTCCCTGACTGGAACTATACTCCCATTATGATACAAACCCTTCTCAGTCCTCTGGAACTACACACCTCAGTCAAGCCTGGTGTGTCCTCAGTGCAGGCAGCAGCCAATTCCACATTTCAGAGGAAGGACAATCTTTTGGTGATTTCTCCATGAGCTAAATGTGGGTAAGCACATTTGACTCCCTTCTTTTGGGGTGAGTTCTGTGCTGTCATCTGTGATTCACAAGGAAGAAGAAGAGCAATTTAGCATTGTCCCATCTGCACTGCTAATCTTCTGCAGTAGAAGTTCCCCTGGCTGAGTCAAAAGTACAAGGTACTGGTAGCTTAAATGTTACCCCTGAAGAGTCTTGGCACTCATGAGAACTATGCAGTTGAAAAGGGTAATGACTTTTTTTGCTTTTCTACCCCTGAGCAGTTTTGAAAGCCTCCAGCTTCCAACAGTAGATGATATAGTCTGATGCTAGAGAGTAGCTTTACAAGAAGATTCTGCACCTTAAAGACCTGAAAGCTGCACTGGGCCTATAAAAGCACTGATGAAGGGCTGGGGGTTCTTGGTTGGTTGGTTTTCTTTAAAATAAATTTAAAAAGCTACACAGAGTGATCCTTTCAGACATAGGGAAAGGCTGACTGAAGAAAATGGAATTCTTATTTCACCATAGAAAAGGTGTCTTGTGTTATCCTGTCATCTCATAGCCATGTTCAGTTTTGTGGCCATCTAATTTTGAGCCTGCCGCTTCAATGAAACAAACATTGGTAAGATTTCTTTCTTATTCAGGTAGATGCATAGAATAGAAACATAACCTGGTTTCATATCTTACATAGAAAAGCCAGCAGCGTTGGAAAATTTCCAAGTGCAGAAGTCTTCAATTTTAAACACTCATTTCCCAGTCAGGGAGCAGAGTTGGTGACAGAGCTGTGAGGAGTCTGGTCTGGCCCTGCACTACCCAGTCTGATAAAGACACACCAGGATGTGCTCCACAGCTCCGTGCTGCTCTGCCAGGAGACTGACCTGCCTACAGGCTTCAAAAGGCTAGAGTATAGAAGCAGAGGGCCCATCATGCAAGACTTCAATACTCTTCTGTCTTTACAAGAAACAAAGGGGTGGTGCCTCAGACTGAGGGATATGCTGTATCTTGGCCTAGTGTTATCATAGGCTAGCACTTCTGAAAGTACAGTGATACGTTTGAATGAGTCTTAATAATAGCTATTGCATTCTGAGAAAATTCCCAGTCCATGCCCTGAAGCATGAAAAACTTACTGTGTTAGGGTTTTTTAATCTTTCCATATTTTGTAACTAAATATTTAATTAGTTTCTTTTTTTCTAAAAAGCTGGGTGGTGTTCTTTGTGTTCTGTCAAAGTTCCAAGCTGAATAATTGCATTTTTAATTCTCACCACAGCAAGAGTGGTGTAGTGTGGTGCTCTGCATGGAGCTCTACAAGTGTCAGCACTTCTAGCACAACAGTTCTAGCATGCAGGGTGTGCTAGAATGAAAGGAATTGAAAAAGCACCAGCTATTGTTTTGAATCAATAAATATCCTAGAGTTTGAACCAAGAGTTCATCCCAAGGTGTTTCAGAGCTCCCCATGGCAGGGAGAGGAGCTGCACTCTTTTTAGGTTTCCCAAAGAGACTTGTTTTTCTGCTAACATCTTATCACAGCACTGTAAACTGACTGATCAAAGCTGTAAACCCTTCCGTACAGTTCTCTCTATTGCTTCACTTTATGTGTTCCTATAGATGCATTCAATGTCAGTGGGGGCTTTCCTTGTCTCCTTTCAGAGTAGATCCTTTGATTTTACACTGTAAAGACCTAGTTTTTAGAGCGCTTTCCAGGGATGTGAGTATGAATCTGACATAGAATGTCACCAAGTAATTCTCCTGCAGAAGAGGGATTCCAGTGGACCATGCTGGACAGTCAACTTGACATTTTGTTTAATGTTTGTTCATATTTTCTGAAAGAGTTCAAAGCAGCATCTAATTTGCACTCATGTTTTTGTCTTTACAGATAATTGTAGGTAAACAGGATTGAAAAAGACATCCCAGCCCAGTGCCATTCTATCTAGGCAACTATGCTGGAAGCATTTCTACAGCATGCTAGATGTCTACCAGATCAGTGTGAGGGAAATGACTGCTGTGTTAGTATTACTCAGGAGTGTCCCTATTTCTACTTGCCAAGGTTTGAAAACATAACCTGGAGGCAACAGCAACAACCTGAAGCTTGCTGCCTACCAGACAAGGCTGTTAAGCATATCTTTATAGAGGGACGATACACCACCAGTAGGATTGCAATAAAAAACCCACCAAGTTGTCTAAAGTAATCCCTTGTCAAATGCCCTAGATCCTTTGAGCAATGTGTGTGTAGTTAAGATGTTAAATGGTATGGGAATGTGTTGGGTAAGTTACAGCAGTTATTGCTGTTGGAGATAGACTTATCCACAGCTCAATATCACACTTTGTCTGGCACTCACTGGTGTCAAGTGCTTCAAATGTGTTACTGGGGGCAGCTGCCAAGTGCTACAGGCTACTGATTGTCTGTGTATTTCCTCTGTCAAGATGTGTGTGCCTTCTGCCAGGACTAGGGGATCTACCTACCCCAGTACCAAGTAAGAAGCCATGAAATTCCTGGTTCCCTACATTTTAATTTTCAGACAATATGTTTCAGACCACAAGGCTAAGAATTCAAAGCAAGGAAAATTCCCCACCCCTGTAAGAATAGATAGTTTGTGAACTTATTGAAGTTTGGAATTGATGTGAACAAAGACAGGAGGCAACTTCTAGTGGGTAAAATTCCTGTGGCCACTAAGCACAAAGTTGGGTGAAATCACACAGACGATGTGGAAAGTTAAATGTGTGTTAAAAGCTACCATTCAGCTTTACTAGCAGTACAGACAGAATTCTCATTTTAAGCAGTAGGGCATGTATATCTGAAAACTATAGTTTGGTGAACTAAATTCTTCCAGATTCAGGAATGTCTTGGAATTCTACAAATCATACAATCTTTTTTTTTTTATAGCTCAAATAGCATACACCTAAAGATTGTCTTTCATTAATACTTGGACAATGAGCATTCCAATTGTGCTCTTGCCTCACCAGCAGAAATCCATCAGTGACAGTTATCACCACAATTTTGTGGGCACAATCAGTGCACAGTGGAATAATATGTTTTGCAATAATGAGGCATATGTGCAATGCTGTTGCCAGGTGATCTACTGAGGCAACTTTAAATTAACTCTAAACTAGTGGATTTTCATTAAAGCTCTGTTTTCTAGCTTATTCCAATCACCAGAAAGAAACACTCCAAAACTTACATCATCTTGCTGTCTGCCAGATTCTGTTTACTGTTGCCACTTGTGTTTTGAACAGCCAAACCTCAGTCCTCTTCAGTAGTTGGTGGTGACCACCAAATGACTACATGGGGAGCTAGGAAAGAGTAATTTGAAAAAAAGAGCTACTCTGGTTGCCTAAAAATTCTCTGCCTGTCCTGGAAAATTTTGTCAGATGAAGATTTTGGCAATGCCTGTGTTGTGCTTTGGAAGCTTGGATAGTTGAATTTAAACCACAGCCTCAGTTCTATCTCCATCTGAAGCAGAATGGTGATAAGAGGAAGAAGTGTTTGCCAAATGAAACAAAACCTCCTTAATTCTAAGTGGCAGTGTACAGCAGAAACAATCTGTTCTTTAATGCATATCTTTTGCCAAAATGTGATTGAATCAGTTTTTTCATTTTATTTCTAATATTCCCAGGAACTATTGCAGTAATGAACAGGGGTTTATGGCATTCTGACATAGACCAGGCACTGAAGTGCGTGGCTTCAGGACGCTTGGTAGTAATGCTGACAAGACTAAACCATTACACTTGTGCTGTCTTGAGCTTACAGGGCCAGTAACATCATATGGTCCCTCTCTTCCCACTCCTGGTTGCTGTGGATCCTGCCTGTTGCAACATTCAGGCAGTTTTGAGATCTGGGATTTTATTGTTCTTTTTTATATAATTAGTCGAGCCCTGGACTGATTCTGGAGAGCAGAATTCATCCTGCTGTCCTTGGCATTGATATGGCAAGGTATTTGCAATGATGGATCAGAAATATCTACATATTAATATATGCACTGTCTCTTGGGAGGAGGCAGAGTATCTTTATTCATAAGTAATGCATTATTTTGCAGTTGATTCTTTTATGAAAGCCTGCCCATGATGGAAAAATTCTTTTGGTGAGCTACTTAAACACAGATATTTTTTTTTGATGGAAGTTAACTGAGGTTGTGATTCCAAAGGTCCAGAAACACTGTGTGTAATGAAACTTTGGCAAAGGCAGTTTATATGACTCTGGCACAGAGAAGCTTGCATCTATAAAAGGCAAGATCTGTCCTTTGTTTATTCCCTAGTAAATCAGTGAAGGATGCCATGGTATTTTAGCATCAACTTAGCATATTTTATTTTCCCTTCTAATTTACGGGCCAGTGGGAAATAGAGATTGATCAAGTTGACTAATGACTTAGAGACTGTTCATAAAAAAGCCTGGAAAGCAAACAGTTTCTCAGCTCTACAGACAACAGGCAGCACAGTGTATTTATGATGTCGTATTACAAGCTTCGCGTGCCACAGGAAAACTAAACATGATTTAAAGTCATACTAGCAAGCAATAAATTTGAAACAGCATTTAAGCACAAGGGGAAAATCAGGTTGAGTGTACATGAGAGAAATTACCGATACAGACAAGATATTATTGGCATCTAATGGTACTGAAGGTTTCTCTGCAAACAGTCATCAGAAGAATGGTACAGCACTGACTGCACCACCCATTTGCACCATGCACTGCCAGTTGGACATACTTTCATTAGCATTTTAATTTAGGTCAGGATTGTAGTTTTGATGTGATTCTCTCTGTTAACCTCAGTTCCTGTGGTTTTGTTTGTATTGTTGGGTGACCTTGAGGCACACAAACTAGGTACCCTTTAGGTGAAACTAGAAGATGTGATCAGACCACAAATAGGCATTCAGTCCACACAAGACATGATCAAGTCTGAAATAAAACTCCCTAAAGTGTATTTAGGGCAAACTCTGGTTCTTGCTTTACAAATCTGTTACTTTAACATCACTCTACTTGCTAATGTAGATACAATTTACTTGACTATCAGTACACACATGTATATGTAAATATACAAATAGCTTCCATTGGTCATGCTTTTGGATTGATGGATTACGTTATCTAGGTAGCACAAGTCAATGCTATTTCACTGAAACCTGCTACTACCAGTAAAGAGTATTTCTTAAATATTACAGTAGCTTTATAGTCAGCTAAGTGTGCCAGCTGCTGTCCCATGTTCTTTAAAATATGAGCTGCAGCAAGCTCAAGGATGGATAGCTGGAGCTGGTTTAAGTAGCAGCATCCCCAGTCACAAAGCTCAGGAAACTTAAATTCAAAGAATGTAGTTGGCAGAGAATTATGTGTTCTGATTGCTTCTTTGCACTTCACTTTAACGTGGCCAGCAGACTGCACAGATATCCACCTCTTTGTGTGGACTGAGATGAGTAGTTCAGTATACTGTTTCTTCAGTCTCTCATAAAAATACTGATTAAATGGATTAATTGCATGAAAAAGGAACACCATGATCAACCGCTGTCACAGGAATACTAGATGAACCTTCAGAAGGAATAAAAGTGTATTTCCCTATTAAGGGACATATTAAAATTAAAGCTCACAGAATGGGATTTTAGAAATAGATGAGTTAATATTTGTCATTAGTGCCTAGTTACATGAACGAGAGCACATTCACTGTCCTTTAAAAGGGAAGTTAACATTGACAAAGGAAATGTGGAAAGGTACGAGACCACAATTTTAAAATGGGATTAATGATAAAAAAACTGCAGTCTTGCTTTCCCTGAAATTTCCCACAACAGCAGGTTTGGAGGATACCTGTTTAACTTCAGACATAATCTAACTTGCTCAGATACTTACAACCTTTCTACTCAGACTACTATGGAGAAATACCTTCAAAAAAATAATTTCAGACAGGAATAGAAAGGAAGTGTTCAAAATTAAAATTTCCATCATCATATTTTGCTACAGTTCTGACTCATCCTGTTGTTGTCTAGGATGAGATTTCAAATACTCCCACTATAAGAAGGATATTGTGAGACAGTGTTCACTCCTTATTCAGCTTGAGAGAGCAGCCAGAACCTCAACCCAGAGAGAAATCCCAAGTATGGCTATGAAATAGTATCTGCCGGGACTGACTGCAGCTGTGAGCTCAGCCTGATGCTTTTGCCTCTCCAGAAGCAAAGACCTATCACTCATGCAAGTATCCTAAAGGCAAGACGGAGGGCTGTGTGACTGTGGGCTGTCTCATTAAGACTGAATTCCTTCAAAGGATGCCGTTCTTTCACTTTGATGATCGTGTGAGTTGCCATTTATGGTAGCCATTTCACTTGTGTCAAAGTAAACACTGAGTTATTTATGCAGCCAACAGCACCTTTAATGCAGGCAGGCATTCCTTTAGCATTCAGAGAGGGGATAGTGCACCGGTGGAATGAACCATGGCTGTCTGTAAATGTTTTCCACCATAGCAATTGTTTTGAAGTGGGAGTCATTCAGAGGGATGCTCTAACATCTGCATGTTCCTGTGCCAATTATAGAAAAAAAATAATCCTACATCTTCAGAATCCTGGAGAAGTGTGAAGTCATGGACACCCCGGGCCTAATTCTGAAGTAATTTACCCAAGCATAACTGGAAGTAATTCGTCTGAAATCTGTGAAGTCATCCTTGGCATGTAATGGCTTGTGAGATCAGAATCAAGACTTTCCCTTTGTTTATTAAAGCATTTTAACTGGAGCTACTTCTGATCAGAAGGGAAGTAAAATAAAAACAGGGGCAAAACTGCCTCAAGAAAACATCCTGAAAGATTTGGGTTTCTTTTTCTGTCTTAGGAAAGAATGAGCTTATTTCAAGTTTAGACCAGGGAGAGTCTGCTTCTGAATCAAGGGTTGGACCTCCTCCACTATGAGTTCCAGTCAAGCTACCATTTGCCTTAGGTGACATTTGGCTAAATGCTTAAAGATCAGTCCATAGTCTAGATGCAATTATTGGCTATGCAAGGGATTTGCATTTTGGAAACATGCATACAGTTAGCTTGCCAGTTTCTTTTCTTGCTAAGGTAAAACTTGCATACCATTTCTATGTATTGTGTGGATTTCTACAGAATCCAATATGACTTATAAAACCTTCTGCTCTTTTTCAGCAAGCTTTTGCTGAACTTCTGTGCTCTTTCTCAGAATGGTGCTTTTATTTCTTCAGTGGCAACAGTCATGGTTGCGCACTTTCTGAGAGATGGTTGCCCTTTCAGGAACAGCATCAAGTCTTCTCTGCTTGCCACCTGCTGCTATAAAAACCAGTGTTAGCATTCCAGCAGTCCTAGAGGCTCCACAGGGATCAGCTGAATCCAAGAGAGGTCAGGTCTTCAGGACAGAGGCTCCAAGGTAAGGGCCTTGGAGCCACACCGCATGGACCACGTTGCATAATACAAACGTATGTACTGCACAAACCAATATTAAAAGAAGTGCTTTAAAGCTTTTTGAATAGCCCTAGTAAATCTGTTTAGTTTAACTAGAATTACCAACCAAAACTGAGATGGGGAAAAGAAAACTCAGAATACAAGGATTTGCTGAAAATTAGAAGGTAAGCAGGAAGCTGCGTTTGGAGGTGAATCTCAGTGCACGTTTCTAGGCCAGTATTTTACCTACAAGCCTACGTATAATCATAGATATGTCATTCTCATGGCTATAGGGTTTTTTTCTGTTAATTACTTCAGTGCCTTTTTCTGAACTGTTTCCTCAATGAGGAGAGCTCCACGGTTTGGATGAAAAGCCACTCACAAGTGTATCCCAACTGCAGCTGTGGTAATTAAACCAAATAATTAAGATGTTCATAAGTGCCATGTGAAACCTCTAGAAACTGGCAATAGTTTTTTCTGTGTGTGTATGCAGGCTCACATCACAGTGGGCCAGAAGCCAGAGCTGCTGCATATTTGCGTGCGAGCACGCATGGAGAGCTCACTTCGGCTTTTTCAGGGAGGTACAGATCAGTATGCAAATGTCAGCTTCCTAATTAAGCCCTACTTTCATGGGTTATTAAACAAACAAAAACCCCACAAAATAAACCACAAAAATATTTTTTAAATGGTATTGCCAACTTAAACTATTTTTTGAGACTGTCACGTTAACTTGTATACCAAACTTTCAGCAGATGCAATTTAAATGCTGTTATTAACCACTGTACAACTGTATTTATAGTGGAAATTGCATTTGACCTTTTCTAAGAGCTTTAGATGTGTCCCATGCTCAGTCCCATGGTGCTATGGATACACTTGAAACTACAAAAATATTGTTTAATTCTTCCATTTAATTTATGAAATCTCTGTGGATTCAGTGTGCTGGATTTCAGCCTAGACTTTAATATTCAGTCTGAAGCCTTACAGGGAGAGTTTTGGAGAATGCTTTTGGCATTGACAGACTTCTTTCTTACCTGCCCATATTAGACCAAAGAAACGCTGGCAAGAGGTATGACTCAGGCACTCTGAAAACTCCAGAGTGTAAGAATGTTGGATATATTCAACCCAGTCATGGTGTAAAAAGGAAGGGAAAAAAAAACCCTCTTAATCCCCTAGAGTCAAGATATAAATCATAGAAGAAAGTTCTTGTCAGCAAACTGAGACATGGAATTATGGAATAGCAAGACTCCCTTCCTTACTTAAGTCTCTCTTCTAAAATATAACTACCCTTCACATCAACTGAAGTCTTTAGTTTCTGCAAGTAGAAAGTTAGCTGGTAGACTTGAGGAGCGTTAATCTCAGCAACATAAACAGGAAGGATTTTTCCTTCCAAGCATTTCCTAGATTAGAATAGTAAAATTCTAGTAGACAGAGCCTATCTAGTAGTGTTAACTAAAATTAAGCAATAGAAGATGATTGACTCATTTCCTAACACCAGTAGGAATACCCTACTGCAGTGATCTTGGTAAAGAACAATGGGCTGGAGACCGAAGCTTTCCTTTAAAAAAGCTCTTAACCCATTACAAATTAAAGTTCCATTTCCTTAACCCAACTGCCAAGTCCCAAGGAAGAGGCAAAAAACCAAAAAGGTAAAAAAACAAAAAACACAAGAAGTAGGTCTGTTATCAGTAACACAGCTAAAACCCTCATCCCTACTCTAAATCCAGAAAGATACTATTTTTATAGAGTGCTTTGGTCACATGCAGCGCACATGCAGAGGTTTCCTAAACTAGAGACGGGCATTATATCCCCGACGAAAGATTTGAAACACTGAAGGCCCTTATTTTTTCCTTTGGATGAGTTCAGTCTAGAAACATACTGGGCTTGTTAGAGCCTGCATCACACAACCAGCAGGTTGCAGCTCCGATTAGCCAAGGGGTGCTGCTCACATTCCTGAGTGCCATCTGCTGGCACCTTGTCTCGTATCTCTACTGGACACATAACCTGTGATCCTCCCAGAGGCTGTTCAGGATCCTGTTCTCCTGATACAGAAGGCTACCCACGGGTAAAAATGGAGCTGACCTGTCTCCCCACACAAACTTTGGACCAGAGGCCCTGAGCAGCAATGCTACGGGGATGGAAAAGTAGTACATGTAGCACCGGACTATGGTTTACACAGAGCAAGGTTGAATGCATTGTGTGGTACTACTTTTAAAATTACTAAAAGAGAGAATGCAGAAGGCTGATAGGCCCTTATCTAGTCAGAGATGTTTGCTTGCCTCAATCGAGAAATATGTGAGTGTGTTGCTATTTTCACATAATACTCAACTTCTTTTTTTCCTCTCTTTCCTCTTTTCTTTTTTCTTGATACTGTAACCTCTTTAAATTGTGTGTGGGCATGTTTGGACACAATTGTTTGTAAAATTGCACTTTATAATGGAAAAAACCTCTGTATTCTGGTGTTAAAACTCTGGCTTACCCTAGATTTGCAAGAATTTTTGTATTCCATCTCTCTACAGCTACCAGAAAGTGATTCTCTTCTGCACAGATACGGGTTTTAGTAATCCTAAATTTTTTTTTTTTGTTGGTCCTGAAATGAGGCAAATCTTTACTCAGATCTGCACAGTGGACAGTAGATAAATACCTGATATTATTCCAATGGTTATTCTACCAACTCAGAGGAGCCATCGCTGTTCTTTCTAAGCTAGCCAATTAGGTGAATATAAACTTGTGTGTTGTAACACTTGTTCTGATATGAGCAGGTGATTTAAGTACTTTTTGAGCTGCCACACATGATCAGAACTCTCTGAAAGTTCAGGACCTTTGAAGTTAGGATTATTCTACTTTGCAGGAAATAGACACAGTCAAGTAAGTTACTCCAGAGCAGAGGAAGGAAAACAAGCTAGGCTGATAGCCACTGTCTCAAGTTTAGACAGAACAAATAATGGGATTTCTATATCAGGTATTCAAAATCTTACCTCAGCTGTTACTTCCCTGCGGGCAATGTCTCGGAGGTGACTCCAAGTGAGCTGGATTCTGGGCTCTGCTCCTTACAAGGCATATGTAAGGGTGCTTGGACAGGCAAGCTTTGGCCTAACTCACTAAATCAAGGCAAGAACATGCCTCTCTAAAAGCCTTGTAAGTCATGATTGTTCCTGCTGTCTGCTCTGTTAATCTGCTAAGGCTTACTGCCCTCATGACAGAACTGTCAGAAACAGGCTGTGCTTGAGCCCTTACCTTGCACAGGTTGGTATCTTCACTCCATCAACTTTCAGGTTTGTGGCAAACTAATCTGGATTACATACTGGAGCCACTGAAGCCTTGCGACATCTCTCCCGTTCTCTGTGCTGTGGGGGCTGAGAGCACTGGCATGGAATCAGGGCACTTGGATGGAGCTGATAATGTTTCAAACCGCTGTGGTGAGTCTCTGGAGTGCAGTCAAAGCTTGTGGGGCCATTTCATAATCTTCCTGTGACACTGAGCTCTGACACAGCACAATAGTCTACTTTATCTGTACACATTAGAAAGATTTTGCGGCCGATACTGTATAATACAACCCATATGTTGCTGAGCAAAATGGTGATTTCACTGCCCTGCCCTTGTGGGTTTTGGCATGCAGGTCTTTCTGTGTTAATGCTGTTGCATCCCCCACTATGCAGGCAGGTGTGTAAAGGCCTTGGTGTTTACTCACAGCCCATGTAGCCCAAGATGGTAGCTCCAGGGTCAGGGTGTGAGGGCACTGTGGCCCGGCTGCCCACAGCTATAGCACACCCAGCCTCTGGGGCTCCTCGGTCAAACACAGTAATTTCTGCTGGTGATGAAGGAGAATTGGCAGCAGAGTTACCTTCAGTCCAAGCTTGAATCAAAAAATGGTTTGAGATCTCTTTTCCTCTCAGACTTTTTCTCCTTTTTGGGAGGTAAAAACAGTCTTTTCTGGGACACAATTTCTTCCTGCCCTTTGTGTCCCTGCTTGACTGGATTCGGGGATTTTCCCTCCCTTTTGGGGGTGGGAGTGGGGCAGAAACCACCAGAGAAGAGTATGTGAGGGGATCCTTACCAGCCCATGCCCCTCCAGCATGGCTACTGGAGAGTGAGGAGGGGACATGGAGGACATTGGGCTCCTTTCTCACCTCAGGGCTGTGCTATGGCCAGGGCTGCCTCCACCTGCACGGCCTCTCCATAGTGTGTGGTGAGACCTCAATGCAGCAGGGCTGGCTTCTCACCAGCTGACAGGCCTTCTCTGCAGTTTTCAGCTCTTGAGGAAGTCCTTCAAGCTTGGCAGACGTGTTTTATCCTCCATCCCTGGCATTTGGGGTGTCCTTGTGAAGTTAGAGAAATCCCTTCCAGCTCACTTCATGGAGGCCGTACACCTAAAATGGCTGGTGTGGAGCAGGACTGGTTTTGGCCCCGCAGCCCAGATGCGTCAGCCTGAGAGAATCAGGGTAGGTTTTAGATTTATAAAATGCTATACTGGGATTTTTGTATGTGGTAGCAGGTGCCATTAATACTTTTAGTCACTAGTGGGACAGAGCTGACTTACTAAGAAGTTTTTCCTAAGCCCAAGCCCACCTCTAGGCAGATCCATATTCTACAAACTGAGCACAAGATGAACAGAGGCCATTATGAAGGTATTCCATACATGACTAACTTTATTTTTTATGTAATTTAACAGGATAAAGAGTATGAAGAAACAGCAGCACGCTGCTCAGTAAAGTTACTACACAAGGCTGCTGCAAGAGGGAAAATCTGCTGCTCTCCTCTGTGGCTGAATGTCTGCTATTCATCATAGAGCTAACGCAGGCCCCTAAGGAAGGAATGCAGCAGACAACAAACTGGCAAAATACAGAAGGTAAGAATAAAAGGAAAACATGAGATTGTCTCTCAGGTGCAGAGCTGTTTACTTCTGCCTAGTTTACCATGTGAAAATGCAGTATGTATTGCTTTTTTCTGTCACAAATCCCTACTCAGTGCACCAGCAGAGCAAATCTAGTCTCTGCTTGGAATTGCTGTGGGGAAGACTTTTTTTCCCCTGCTCTGTGACTTGTTCCAACCACAAAGATTCTGATTCTAGATCAGAGCCATTTCTTGCACACTCACTGAAAATGACAGAGGAGTACTGGCCTATGTTGTCGCCAGACTTCAGAGTACAAACATACTTCAGGAGTGCAGGATTTGTACCTTAGCAGAAATTCTCACAGAAACAAACTCATTGTTCTTTGATTGTGGTCCCTATAACAAGCTGTAGCAGGCTGGCTGTGGCTACCAGAAATTCTTCACCCTTGTCGTGGTTTTGACCGAATTGACCAACCAGAACGACAGATGGCCCCTCCCCCCCCCCCCCTTAAGGAAAAGAGAAGAGAGGAAGGGCGAAAAGAAAAAAAAACAACTCTGAGTTTAGAAAAAAACTAAACTACTTTAATGAA
>BJBW01007547.1:378453-448884 GCA_004320125.1 Scolopax mira | reverse complement strand
GGTGGAGCACTGGAACAGGTTACCCAGGGAGGTGGTTGAGGCACCTTCCCTGGAGACATTCAAGGCAAGGCTGGACAAGGCCCTGGGCAACCTGGTCTAGTTGTGGGGGTCCCTGCTGACTGCGGGGGGGGGTCAAACTAGATGGCCTTTGGAGGTCCCTTCCAGCCCAGATGGTTCTATGGTTCTAAGACTCATATATATTGGGAAATAACATGTGGAGGAGCTGTGAATGGTTTTGATGAAGTCCTAACAATGTTAAAAAAAAAAAAGGGGGGGGGGTTGGGGAGCTTCAGTGCTTTGGTGCTTTAGGATGAAAAGGAAAGAGAACAATGAATTTCCCCCAGGTTTTGTCCAGGGTTAAGAAATTTTATTTTGAAAGAAAAATTTGAAAGTTTTTGGCTCGGTTTCATTTGGGCTAAAAGGTAATTTTAACCTCTTTGCCCTCAAACTTCCCTGCAGCAGAAAATCTGCTTTAAATTTCATCTTCCCCCCCCCTCAATGAAGCTTAACAGCTGCTAATTTTGAGAAGCTGGTATATTTTTTCAGATTTTGCTCTTGTCTTTAGAAATGAGTCCTGGTTTAACAGAGCAGGGCAGATGTTCTGTCAGCCGTCACCATGTGCACCCCACATCTGTACCCAGGGGCACGTTGAGAAAAAAAAGCAATTTTGGCTTGGGTTTGATGCAGAAAGGACCTTCCCGTAGTGCTGGATCCAGCACTCGTCCCAGTTATCCCAGTGGGAGATGAGGCACAGCTCGACTGAGTGATGGCTAAATCCAGAGATTATTTTTTTTGGTCTCACTTATCAGAAAACAGCCCCCATGAAGTTCAGCTAATTTCATTGAAAGTGACTTCAATAAAACATTAAGCAAGTGTTTTACATCCTAAATCAGTACATTAAAATACATTAACTGCATTTATGGTTTAACCAGCAGTTTAGTGACTTTGTGAGTGATGGAATTTGAATTTGGTTAAGCCTGCAGACCAAACTTTTTATGGTTTTCATTACAGGAAACAAAGGCAGTTCATCCATAGCTGTCTTTTTCTCTAAATATCACATATTAGCCCTGCTAACCAACAGACCTGAGGAAAAGATATCTAAATCTTTAAGGAGATAAGTAAAAAGGAATGAGACAGAATGGAAAAAGAGCAGTGAAAACCAGGGACCATTTAGTAAAGACTATATTTTAAAAGTCTATTCAAGTTACAACACTTCTACCAAAAAGTGTCAGAAAATCTATTATTTGGGGTTTTTTAATACTTCAGCCTATGTAGAGGCATATTTCTGCACTTGACTGACAGGCAATTAAATACCTGCCCATTGCAGAGCCTTTCTCGAGGAATAACTCCAGATCACAGGAGCCGGCGCATCGCTCTTTCCTGAGCGGTGTTAAAAGTTATTTGTTAAAAAAAAAATTGGTCTTGGTGGTAGCAAAATTTCAGCCAGGAAATAAAAACCCCTGTACAACTGGGAAGGAAAAACAAATCCAAAGGTTTCCAAAGAGATCTCTTTTTTTTTTTTTGAGGGAGTGTATGGTGTGGATTCAGCCTCACCTCTTTCACATGGGTGTAATTTCACCAACGCTTTGGATGTTTGCTTTTGCGGAGGGTTCAAAGGGATGTGCGTGGGAGCTCACCTGATGGGTGCCTGAGCTGGGATGCTCTTCTCACTGGTGAGATGCACGATCTTAGTAGGACACAACAAGGCTTAGACTTTTCCATGGATGATAAGTACCCCCATGATGGCGTTAGGCAGGTGTGTGAATGCTCGTGCTTCGCCAAGTCCTGACCCGAAGGGAGAAACAGAGAAGCTTCCCCTAGTCTGCATGAGAACATTCCCATCCTGGGGATTTTTGTGCCTTTCCCGGGAAGATAGAGGTCCAGGTGATTTTAGCGGGGTGAGTTTCATGGCTTTGACAATTCCCATTGTGCCTGCAATAGCAGCAGTGCCTTCCCTGCCCCTGCAAGGGCTCCAGGGCTGGCGAGAGGCAGCATCTGAGCACCCAGTGTGGTCCTGTTCCTCAGGTTTGCTGTCAATAAATGAAAACCTCCAGAGATGCTCCATCTTTTTTTTTTTTTTCCTAAAGATGCAATCCACACAACACCTTTCCTTAAGCAACCTGGCGTAGCTCAGGTAACCCTGTCTCCCTGCAGCTTCCCGGGAGGCAAAGCAGAGAGCTCAGGGTAGGGTTCAGGTAGCCGTGGGCACCATGAAGCCATCAGCAAGGCCAACCACCACCCGTTTTATGTTTTCATTGAATTTTTAATTTTTTTTTTATTTTTTTTCGGGGGACTCTGCTGCATCCCGGGCCGCGAGGGGGGAATAACCTCTTTGATTTTATTTTTTTTATTTTTTTTTTCAGTTCTCTCAGGCCAGACACACCACAGCCCTTTGAAACGCTCTGTGTCCCTTACCCCACCCATGAATGTGCCAAACCAACCTCTAGGACATGGATGGATGTCTCATGAGGACTTACGAGCTAGAGGACCCCAGTGCATCCCTTCCGATCATGCCCCCCTGTCTCCACAAAGCAGTGTAGCCTCTTCGGGAAGTGGTGGGAGTGAACATTTAGAAGATCAGCCTTCTGCTCGTAACACATTCCAGGAGGAAGGGAGTGGGATGAAAGGTGAGTGAAAAACCAGACGCCTTCCCGTCCCCGGTCCCCATCCCCATCCCAGCACCCAGAGGCAGGAGGGGAAAAGCCATTTTCCCGGCAGCGTGGGGCTCGGTTGGTGGTTTTGGGCAAGAATCCCCCTAACCAAAAGGGGCCTTGTGGCGTTTCTTCTCAGCTTAAGGAATTTAGCTTTAGGGGAATAAGTTAGATTTTCTTTCCAGCAGCGGTCTGTCCTGATCTGATGTCTTACAGTCGGGTGCTGGTGGGCTGGTTTTGCCCCAGAATCCTGCGAGCTGCCAGCTTTCAAAAAAAATGGCTTTTTTTTTTTTCCATAGCCTGTGGCTTTTGGCTGTGAGTGGTGCTCTTTTATCTTTTTTAAATTATTTTTTTAATTACGTTGAAAAATAGCTTAGCATAGGCATAGCAAGCCACGTGCGATTTACCCTTGTGGTGTTTGATACCCACCACATGTTTGGGGAAGTTTTGGCTTGGGATGCTTCTTTGCAGTGAATTTATCCTGAGTACTCGGGCTCTTTTTCCCATTACCTGTGCATTCCGCAGGGATTTTAGCAATAAATGTAGGTGATCCTCTCGGTAAACCAGGCAGGAAACAAAACCCTGTTGCTGCAGTCAAAGATGGAGAGCGAAATTCAGGCTGTGGGGGAATAAATAGATAAAAACTGGGCAAAGGCATAGGCTGTGTATCCCTGGGAACAAACAAAATGCCTGAAAACGAAGCCGCAGAAATCAGAGACTGATTTATGCACCACTGCAAGGCAACTCTGCTGCGGGAAGACCGATGATGTATGAACATAAGGAAATAATCCTAGTTTTTAAATAGTCAGAGGGTCTGATTTTATTCTAATTACAGTCAAATCTAGGTATGTATAAATCTCTGTAACGTGGAACGGCGTTTGACTTGGCTCTGTTTGACTTTGATGTGTATGAAATAAATGCATGGAAAAAACCCAACCCCTGATGGTTCTCCCCTGAGACAGATGCTGGGGGCTCAACCCTCTCCCTGGCTGGACTCTACACCGTGCCGTTGCTCTGGGGTGGGGACTGTGGCCTCCAGATGTGGCTTGACAGCTTCTTGGGGCCAGGCTTTGCTTCTCAGCGCCTCCGCTTGCTAACGAACCCCTAATGAGGTAGTTCAGGGAGCATTACATCTCCAGCAGTGCTGGAGGCTCTGTGTCTACCTGTGGCTCTTGGCTGCCTGCGTGACCTGATGGTGGACCTGCAGGCTGGCTTGGAAGGGCCACCACGAGCATGGTGAAGACTAGGCTGTGATCGGCATGATGGGTCCCCAAGGCTTTCCATGCCTGGGGCTGGATCCTAGAGTCTGTCAGATCAAGGAGACTATTCTTAGGAGCTGGTGGGGTCTTTTTAATGTTACATTTCTCTGGGTTTCTGCTGGTGGAGCTGGGGAGGGGATGCAGGGAGCTCAGCTCCCTGTGAGCCACAGCTCCAGGACCTGTGTGGGTAGAAGCTTTCCCAGAGTCGATCTGTACGGCCCAATCTGCAAAACCCAAAGGTGCTCTTGCCCGGGCAGTCTACGAGCAAGAATCAATTAAATAAACTCCACAGGTGAAGACAGCCTCTTGGCTGCTGCATCTCCCCCGAGGGAGATGGCTCTCCTTCTTCAAATCATCCCTTCCTGAGCATCCTCCTTCTCCAGGAGAAGGTCTGGAAGCATCTAAACCTGATTCCCTCCATTGCTGAGTCAGCCAAATTGCTTTTGTCCTGCTGTCCAGGGACATGGAAAACAGATGTCTCCAGCCTCTGGTGTCTACAACTGTCATGTCCTCCCCGCATGTTCTCATGTTCTTCAGGCTGAACCAATCCAGCTTCTTCCCAGATGGTGTTTTCTAAACTTGGGGTTATTCTTGCTTCTCTCCGCTGGGTGGTTTGGTTTTTTTTTCCTGGAAAATCCATATTTTATTGAAGGTGTGTTGCCCAAAACTGGACTCGGGAGCAGAGCAGAGCCTTGATTGCCGTACAGACAGTGTTCCTGGGGCTGTATTGTCCTCAAATAGCACACGGCTGTGGGCTGCATATGACCCATTGTGTCCCCATAGAAGGACTGCCCGTTCTCTGCCCTCGGTTCATGCCATTTCTTGTCCCTCCAGAAATGCACAACTTTGTGCCTTTTTATTGGGTTGCATCTTACTTCATCCAGGCCCATTGCTTCATTTGCCAAGTCCCTTCTCCAAATTGCAGCCACGTCTCCCCGAGCACCTGCAGGCTCTTGGGGCTTGGTGTCACTCGTGTCTTCAGTCACCTTGCTTCTTCTTTGACACCCTCCTGGACGTCCAGGAGGGCAGTGGAGAAACCAGACCCACCACACACGCCCCATCCAACGTGGTTTAACAGCTCTCCCCTGGTGTCACCTATTTCTGTTCTTTCCATCTGTCTTCATGCTGAAGGAAAAGCACCCTTTAGATTTTTCCCAGGTTTCTCCAGGGGAAGATGCAGACACTTTGCTCCCTGCAGAGCCCGTCTGTCTGTCCATCCATCCATTCCCAGAGCACATCTTGGGGTGCAACAGGAGGAGCGTTGCTGCTGGGGGTTTCTGCTGTGAGTAGGTCCATGGGTTAGCATGGTGTGCCAGAAGGGCACTTCTGAAGATGTCCTGCCTATAGGTTGGCCTGTATGTGTATATATATGTGTGTGTGTGTCAGGGTGGATTGTTTTCCTTCTAAATTTCCTCTAGATTTCCATATCAGCACCCAGATGTACACTCTGGTGCTCAGTGCCTGCAGGGGACAGTGCAGGTGAGCAGCATGGAAGTCCTCCCTTTGCTGCTCACATCAGACGCGACGTTTCTGACAGTCGTGCCATGACTTCACAATTAGCTCCTGGTAATTGGTGATTAAAGAGTCTCTCTGTGGGTGGGCAGCTCGCTGCTCCGTGGAGAATATTAGGAAGTTTGACTTTCCAAAGACTATGCAAATGTCCTTAGATGACCCTACACCTCCTGGTTGCCTATTCCGTAAGTGAAGGGACAAAGTCCCACCACCATTCCTCTGTGCTGGGGTGGCTCCTTCTCCTCAGCCTGCTCCTGGGATTGCCATCCCCTATGGCAACGGGGCTCTGGGACCATCATAGCTCCCCAAAATTAGGAGGTGGTTGGAGGGTTGGAACTAGATGATCTTTAAGGTCCCTTCCAACCCAAACCATTCTATGATTTTATGAAATGGGTTTTCTACAAGATTTAATGTCTGTGTGAAGTGGCACTTTTCTGAAAGTGTCCCCTTGGGCTTTGCCATTGGCATGGACGTGCACCAAAGGCAGATGTCCTCAGGGGACACGGAATCAGGCAGATTTTAACATGTCGTTGCTGAAACGGGGTGAGTTTGTGTTAAATTGGAGGTTAGATTCAAGCCTGTGGGTCCCTGTGCTGGAGACAGAGGGCTTTCTGCTAACAGCTCTTAATTGGCTTTCTGATAATAGCTTTTAATTTTTTTAACCGGATTGATTTAAGAGGCCTCTAATAGCAGGTTTTCAGACTGTTTAGGACTGTTGTATGTTGGGACTTCCAGAAAACAGTGAAGTTCAGCCCGTCCATGCTGGGTAATGGCTTTGCCCTCGTGTGTGGTGTGGGGTTGATCTTTCTGTGTAGCATTTGAGGAACTTCACAGAAACGTGAATCCTGAGCTGTGTCAGAGGGTGGGGAGTGTGAACAAAAAGAACCATTTTGGGGCCGTTTGCATCACCTCTGTTTGGATGCGAATGGGATTTGGGGTCTGGTATGTTCCAGCAGTGGGACTGTCCTCCTTGTGTCGTCTCATCCCTTTCTGAAGCAATTCTGGAAAACTTTTGATGTTGGCCACATTAGCAAAGGTCATTGGAGGTGTCCGTGAAGGTTGTCCTCATGCTGGGGGCGAGCAGAGCATCAGAAGCCCCAGCCAGACAGCAGAAGCACATAGTGGGTAGAAATCCCTCCCAAAACCAATGCAAGCCCCCATTTCTTCTTTCCCCTTGGTGGGCACATTGGGCAGAGGAACCCCATTGGGGCAGCCTCACCTCCAGCCATCACTCCTTCCCCTTGGGCTGTCCAAGTGGGAGGGTCCATCACCCACTCGACACATACCCCTTACATCAACTCAGGAATGGTCAAAAAGAGGGGAAGTGTGTTAATTTGTATTTATCCCCAAAAGAGATATTTCCCAAGCCTCTCTCCATTCAAGGGGTTTGGTGCTGTTTGGGACTGAAACACTGTTTTTTCATTGTTACTGCACCCATTGTTGGTTGAGGCAGGGCTCCTGGGTGTCTCCCTGGTGGGGAAGAGGACAAGGACTAATGGACAAGGGTATTGCTGGGAGCAGAGTGCGTGAGCTCGGGAGGCAGAGCTATTGTTGGGTTGTAAGTGCTAAATAAAGCAGGTCCCGATTTGGCACAACATTTGAAGCCCTCAGGATGCAAAGCATGGCACGGGCATGGTGTTGTGCTGCAGCACAGATATCTGCAGGGACCCCCGCCCCTCCCTTGCAGGGTGTCACCATGGGCCCTCCAAACCTGTGAAACCCCAAGTAGCTGCTGAGCAGTCTGGAGCTGGGAAGGTTCATATGCCATTGCCTTCTCCGTGGAGGACACTCCATCATGGGGTTTGGTGGCGTTTTGTATGTTGCAGAGGAACAGTTCCTCTCCCAGATACCTCCTGGTGAAACCACATTGATGTCAGGGGGATAGAAGTATTTTTGGATACCCAGCCAGCCAGGCACAGAGGTGCTACGCTGCAGATAATCACTGAGAAGGAAAAGGGCATGTCAACTGGTGCATTTTGAGGCCCCATGTCACCCTTCTGAAACAGGTTGTGGGACCATCTTTGGTGGCACCTCATTTTCCCATGCTCAAAAAAAATAATAAAAATCCCTTTATTTCTCTTAGGCAACCATTTAAATTAAACGACATACCATCTTCCCTCGTGCCATAAATCAGTGTCTGCCATCTGCAAAACAGCCATCCATTTGCTCGTCCTAAGTTCAACCACGCCGTTAGCTTTGGCGGTTCCCGTGTTCCTGGGAAAAGGCCAGCATGGAGCCTGGCGTGCAGTGGTGTGACGCCAACACTCTGTGGGCTAATTCCTGGTGGCTAGACCGCAGAAACTTCTGAGGAGATGTCCTCATCTTGAGGCTGGTACCTCCTACCATCCATATCCATAGCACTACTTCCTCCAAAAGATCTGTGAAGTTCAGTACGGTGCCTGGAGCACCAATGGGATGGTGGATGGCACCTCTAATCAACTCCTTGTGTTGCTGTTGATGCTGTTGGGCTTAAGTGTTGTCATGGACTCAACGGGTGCTCTCTTCTCCTTACCTTTGTGCTGCAGATGTCCCAGCCTGGCTGAAGAGCCTCCGGCTGCACAAGTACGCCGCCCTCTTTTCGCAGATGACGTATGAGGAGATGATGGCCCTCACCGAATGCCAGCTCGAGGCACAAGTACGTCCCACGTCGGTCGTGAAGGGGATCAGCCGCGGTCCCAACTCTTGTGCGGTCGGTAGATGAGACGTCTCCACCACCACTTTTTGTCTCTTCACGGGGAAGGCGATTTGGCCGCAGGTGGTTGGGAAGCAAGTAGAGAAAGAGAAGTTGAGTCTTAGGGAGTGAAAAAAACCCATATTGTACCTGAAAAAGGCTTTGTCCTGGATTTCTTACTGGAGTTCCAGCATAAACACCCTATCAATGGGAGTATGCTTGGGTTTTTTCCCAATTGGGATTAAGTTGAGGGGTTTCAGGACCACAGACCACAGTACCCAACTCCTTTAAAGTCAGTGGGGCTTTGGAGGGCCGATTACCTTGTGAGCCCCACTTTCAGATTTACCTCTGCCTTCTCCTGGCAATGAAGAGAGCCAGTCAACACCCTGCCTCCCCTGCATGAGATGTGCTGGGGAGGGACAGGCTAGCTGGAAATCTCTATCTTCAGCAAGTCTCTAAGTGATTTTTCTACATCCCCTGCTAATCTCTGCACTCAAGCTCGATTAATTTATAGCAGCCCTTTTTGTTTAGGGGAGGAGGGATTTGGGCTGACTCAGCCTGTCCTGTGGAAATGTTCACACCAAGTTTTTGTGCTGTTTTTTGCAGAACGTTACCAAAGGCGCAAGACACAAAATAGTCATCAGTATCCAAAAGCTAAAAGAAAGACAAAACCTGCTCAAATCTTTAGAAAGGGTAAGTAATCACAACCGTTTTGGTATTTCCTCCTTTTCAAGCAGCCAAGAATTAGTTCTGATGTGAAGTGCTCTTTGGTTACATATGTTGGGATCTGTTGCTGGCTTTGCAGCATCTGGGTGGTGTCTCTAACACTTCTGTACCAGATGCAGATTTTATTGGGGGCTGTATTTTGGGTCCTAACCCATCTCCAGCACTCACACAGCTGGGATGGATATACTCTGCCACATTGGTACGAGCCCTGCTCAGCTCCAGGGTGCTCAGGAACACCTCCAGGTGATGGAGGGCACCATCCCAGTGATGCTGATGGGAAGGTGGTCACCCATCTGCTGAACCGGGCTACAGGACCACCACTAGCCATCGTGGTCCTCTCTCCCCACTGGAGAACCAGCTGGGCAGAGCCTTTAACCCCTAATTATCCCTTGGCCCATCTTGATGCCACTGTCCTTCTCAAGAGACCCCTCCATGCAGACCAGTCCTCACAGGCACCCTCGAGTCCTGCCCCTACTTCTCCATCCCCCAAAACAGACTTGATTTCCCAGAGTCCTTCAGGTCAAGGACCACTGCGCTTTTCTGGAGCATCATATGGGCAGTCTGTCCCCAGATAAAAAGTCAGTGCCTGAACAACAGTGTTGAATTTCCAAGGAGAAGAAACAGAAACTTCTTTGTCCTTTCAACAAAAGCTCAGACTTTGCCAAAATGGCTTTTAGGGAAGGACCAGCACCACAGACTGGCTGGGAGCAGCTCACCCAACTTCTCACTATTTAGTGTTGCAATATTATATTATATTTAATTGCACCATCTTCAAACAGCAGCTCGCAGAGCCTCCCACTAGGGGCTTTTAAATACTTAGGTGGTGTGTTGCTATTTATTGGTATTTTCGTTAGCTCACTGCTCCACTATTTATTTTTAATACGGGATTGTACTCGGAGTGTGGCAGGAGCTAATAAAGCCGAATTTACCTCCCTGTATTAATAATAATTATTAAGTCCAAGAGACAGCCTGCTGGATTGAGCTTGCCTGGGCGAAATGTTTTCCAGGCGATTGCCCAGCCTCTTCCCCCACTTCCCCTCCCAGCTTTTGGAATATGGGATTGACTCGATGATCTCAAAGGTCCCTTCCAACCACCACCAAGATTCTGTGATTCTGTGATTGACTCTGCTGGTGCAGGAGGGTGAGCCCAGTTCAGCTGACACAGCCGGCCACGCACGCCGTAAAAAAAGGGAGAAAAGTGTCAGGGGCTGCTCTTGAGCCCCCCTGGGGTGGGTTTGGGCTGTGGGGTCAGAGCTGTGAGCTGCTTGACTTGGGAGGGGATCTCTCTGGTTTTCCAGGCTTCCAACCCTTTTTTTTTTTTAACTAAACAAGAGCATGTGTGGAGCTTGATTTGTTTTTTGGGCAGTGTCTCGCTGCTAAAGATTGCTGCTTTCTTGGAAAGAGCAGCTCCACCCCTCTCCACCAGTTAGCAGAGTAGGATTTTTTTTTTTTCCCAGAAAAAATGCTGCCCGGCAGACTGACGCCAGGTTTTCGAGAAAAGTGGAGCTAAGACATCCAAGAGCGAGCTGGGGGTGCAGCAGGAATGAGGGTCAACAACCATTTCAGGGCTTCAGCTGACTTGCTCGCAGCCTCTACACCCCTTTGTATCTCTTCCCTAGGACTCACCCCAAAAACTGCCTCTTTCCAAGCAGTGTCCCAGGAGCCAGACCCTGCAGGAGCCTGCCATGAGCTGCTCTGGTCCAAGCAACATTAAAACCAAAAATACAATTATTTCCCATCAGTGGGAGGAGGATATGGCTGTAGAAAGGGAATTCTTGATCCACACTATAACCAAAAGCAGATCCTCTCCCCAGAGGATCTCCAAGCTGAATATTTTTGCTGTAGGGATATAAGTTTACCTGCAGTCTCGTGGTGTCTCCTGTGTCTGCCCACAACCCACCCTGCTCCCCGTGAAACCTTCCCTTCTCCTCTGCATGTGCTCCCCCAGCCCATCCCAGTGTGGATGGGGACATCCCAGCTTCACTTCTGCAGGATGAGCTCCTTCATCCCAGCCTGGTCCTGGGCTCTGCTCTGCTCCCAGGGCATAGGGATGCTATAGCAAGCTCTTGGGGAAAAGCAGTTAATGGAGAGCCAGGCTGGAAGGCAGTGCTGGAAGCTTAGAGACAAGCCCATATGAAAAAAAATAAAATTCCACTGAAATAGAGCTGAAACGTCACAATTATTGCAGGGAAAGGAGCAAGATACCCGCTGGTCTGGGCAATGAAATCTCACGGGGTTTGCATCTTCCTGGTGGAAATTTGGAAAGGCTGAAGCTGGATTGTTGCTGGTTTGGGATCCCAGTGGTTGATGGGGCACATTTATCCCTGGGGATATGGCACAGCCCCTGCAGCAGCTCCATACGCTCCGGGTCTAAGCAAAGACCTCCTGGAGCAGGAGGGAGGCCGTCGGCTTTGCTGGGGAGTTTCTGGGGCGTAATGGTAGGGTTTTGGTTCGTAGCTGGTGTGTCTCCTGTTGCCCCTGCAGAGACAAACCCTCTTCTCTCCACTCGAATCCGCAGGACATCCTGGAAGGTGGCAACTTGCGTGTCCCGCTGCAGGAGCTACACCAAATGATCCTCACCCCCATCAAAGCCTACTCCTCCCAAAACTCCAGCACGGAGGAGCACAGCCGGGAGGTGGACTCGCATCACCCCTCCTCCCTGCTGGGCTCAGAGAGCCAGGGCTCCGACTGCAAGGACTCTGCCGCCGGGGGGATGCAGCAGCACCACTTACCGGGATGCGAGGGGGAGTCGGGGGGGGGCCCTTTGCCCGAAGGTGACCTGCCTGGACAGTTCACCAGAGTGATGGGGAAAGGTGAGCGGCTGTCACTTGGTTTTGGTGGCCTCGCTAAGGAGAGCTGCTGCAGGGCAGGGGGTGTGAGGTGGCAGGGCTGGTAGCAGCCTTTCCCCGCACCCCTGCAAGCAGCAATGCCAGGGGTGATGATGGTTTTGAGGTCCTGTCACGCTGTGGGAAGAGGCAAGAGCGTGGGTGGGGAGGTGAGCAGTGATTTGGGAGAAGGGCAGTGATGGGATGGGCTGCCTGCCCCAGGTCAGGAGTGGATAGCATCCTCTCCCTGCTCCAGTTTGAGGAACGACAGCATCTTCTCCTGCCCCAGCTCGGGGATGGATAGCATCCTCTCCCTGCCCCAGCTCGGGGATGGATAGCATCCTCTCCCTGCCCCAGCTCGGGGATGGATAGCATCTTCTCCCTGCCCCAGCTCAGGATCAGAGCATCCTCTGCCTTACCATTAGAGCCCTGTGAGCATCCCACTGGTCCAGAGGTGTTTTTAGCAGCAGCCCTTGGATCTGCTCTTCTTATGTGTGGGGTAGCACTGGTGTGTGGACTTAGTGTGAGCATTCCTGAGTCCAAATCAGCTGGGTCCAAGCCTCTCTTTAAGCCCTAATTTAGATGCAGGACATCCAAAGTACTCAGGTGCTGTTCCATAGCCGGTGCGGGGCGCAGGGCTGTGCAGCAGGATAAACACATGGGAGGTGTGAACCGACCTCTGGTGCCATAGACAGGGCTCTTTAAGCAAGTTTCCATGAGCTTGGGCATGTCCTACCTCCCCTCAGTGGCATTTGAGTCACCAGTGCTGGCTGTCTGGAGGGAGATCTCCCTGGGGAAGAGGGAAGAGGAATCTCATCACAGGCTCACACAGACCGGGAACAGAAAGAAACTTGTTGAGATCCCATGAAGAAGTATCAGCCCCCTCCCTATTTCACAAGGTTTTTTTGCAAAAAAATAGATAATCTTTTCTATACAAAAACTTGCTGCAGAATTTCTCCCCAGCTCCTTGGCTGCAGGCACAGACAAACCCGGGTTTCTGGCCCCATTTTAAACCTACTGATGAATTCAGCCCATGACAAACGCCCCCTGTCACACACGAAGCTGTACGTGTGGCACAAGCCTGGCCAGGACGAGGTGTCCTGGACCACGAGGCATCCCTGCCCAGGGGTTATAAAGCAGAGGCTCATTTCTTTGTGGAACTCGTTTCCACTTGCTTTTATGGCACTCATTCCAAAAGAGGTTAAATCTCATCGGGAAAGGTGGGAATCCGTTCACAGCGGGGGGTAGATTTTGGCTGTAGGAGCAGGAGCTCGAGCTGGTGGAGCCTTTGGTGTGTTGTAATTAGGAAAAGGGAATAATCTTGTGCCCCTGATTTGCTCTGGTCTAATTTTGGTGACTCCAGTGGGGTTCTCTGGATTTACACCAGCATAACGGAGAACAGAATCTGACCCTAAATATAGGACAGCACAGCAGGAATTGGGGAAGGGTGGTTTTTTTCTCCCTGATGAGAAGACTCACCCGTGGGACAAGGGAAACAGGACATCCAAGGCATTTGTTGGACTCCTCAGACCCCAGCTCACTGTCCCCATGCCCATTTCTCTTCTTTTCTACCCATTTTCTCTTCTCTACTTTATTTTCCAGTATGCACACAACTTCTAGTTTCCCGACCCGACGAAGAGAATATAAGTTCCTATTTACAGCTCATAGACAAATGTCTAATCCACGAGGTGAGTCGTGACGGATCATCTAAAACTGTTGTTCACATCACTTAGGAACTGTTTCCAAAGTATCTGTTTATGTAAACCTTTTGGTTCCTAACACAAATATGTTTTTTGGGGGGGGTGGTATTAATAGTAATTCTGAGAGAACAGGGCTGGAGCAGGCGGTAGCTCCAACGGGGTGCGTGGGAATGTTGCTCCCTCCTCTCCACACTCACTTAATTGCCAAGATCTGGAGTTGGGAAATTCATCCAGCTCGTGATGGTCTGATCAGCTGCTGGATGAAAGGAGGTGCCCAGTGACAGGACAAGAGGAAATGGGCACAAACTTGACCATAAGAAGTTCCACCTAAACATGAGGAGGAACTTCTTTGCTGTGAGGGTGGCAGAGCCCTGGCAGAGGCTGCCCAGGGAGGTGGTGGAGTTTCCTTCTCTGGAGACATTCAAACCCACCTGGACATGTTCCTGTGGGACCTGCTCTGTGTGGACCTGCTTTGGCTGGGGGTTGGAGGAGATGATCTCCAGAGGTCCCTTCCAACCCCGTGCCATTCTGTGACTGTGACACCAGTCCCTGTTGGTACAACCAGAACACTGCAAGCCCGGGAAGGCAGCTCTCACACAGTACAAACCATCTTTCCAGCTTGTTTGGCTGCGACACCAATTCAGGCCACTAATGGCCGGGATCCAGTCACTTGCTGCAGACTCCCCAATTCCTCAATTCCCCATTTCTCCCTTTTCTTTCTTTAAAATTTTGCTAAAATCTGCTCAAGCCCAGGAGCCACCGCAGCATCCCCCAGAGCAGGCAGTGGGGACGGCTGCCTTACGTAAGCGAGGGAGGGACCTCGCAAAACTTCCTCCCTTCCAGGGCTTAATTAATTTAAAAGCCACTTTTATGGTGCATGTGCTAATTATAACTTTTTAGCCCAGAGGATCAAAAGGAACCTGTTGCTTATAATTCTATAATTCAAATCTGCTGCAGTTTAGTTTGGGTGCTCAGAAATTTTCAGAATAATTCATCTATATAAATGTGCTTGGCTGAGATGCCTTTTTTTCTCACTTGAACTTTTCTGGTTCACTTATATGCAAAGGAAGCTGCCTGAGGATATGTTTCTTGCAATAAGTAGGGATGCTGATTCTTGAAACTATTGTGCTGGCGAACAGAAATAATTATCCATGTATTTTTAATCCTGCCGTGCGAGATGTCCCAGGCAACTGAGCGCTGCAGAAGGGGAGAGTGCCCTGGGGAAAGCACCGAGCTGATTTCTCTGGTGAGAACAGCAGCAGTTTCCCTCCGGGGTGAGCTCTTGAGGCTTTCATTTGGTGTTTTGCTTAGAAGTGCACAGGCTGCCCAGGAGCCGACCCCGGCTGTGACTGAAGGGAAAAGGGTGGGAAAAGCAAAAGGCTGTTGGTCCCTCCGTAAGAGGGTACTTTCCCTCTGGGGCAGCTCCGTGGCAGCAAAAAAGAGCCGCTTTCACCGGGGAAGGTGGCATTTTTGCTTCAGTTTGTTATAAATAAGCATCCAGGGAAATATTAAGCCAGGCATTAAATTCCAGCTACTTACGGGACTGACACAGGAGTATGTGGGTTTAGGGGAGAGACAACAGCAGCTCTTGCAGAGACGTGGCCCTAGCTCCCGGCTCTGCAAAGGAGCCCCCCAAGCCCCAGGATGGGGATGCAGGAGCCGGGATCCCCCAGCCCCCCCTCCCCAGGACCAGCCCAGCCCCTCCTCCCTGTGGGCAGGGAGGTTGAGAACCATCTGGGACTCCCCTGGTTCTGACAATGGAGGAGCTGGCAGAGTTTTGGGTCACTCTCCTCAGCCCCCTCCTCAGGCACCTCCTTCCCGACTTCTCATGCACAGGGAGTTTGTGTTCCAAGGGGGGAAACCCAGTACATCTCCTTGAAAAGGTTGCAATCTGTTAATAAGTAAATTACTCATTTAATTATCTTAATTATGGTTTCACTGAGCTAATGTTATTGCCAATACAAAGTGGAAGGGAAGGGGGAAGGAGAAGAGAAAAAAAAATCTCCTGGATTAGCAAAGCCTGGATAATGTCTTGGATTAGCAAAACCCAGATTATGGGCACGGTGAGCAACAGGTTTGATTTTAGAGCCTGGATCCCTCTCGGCTGCAGGAGATGGAGAGAAGGAAGCTCGGGCTGTTTCCCCACTGGATCAGCCCCAGAACCTGCCTCGGTGCTGCGGCTCCGGGCACGGTAACGATGGGTTTTACACTGGGCTTTTCACCAGCACCACTTTCCCCAGCTGTGAAAAATCAAGACAAATGCTCGAAGGATGTCAGGAGCCCAAGGAGGAGTGAGGGCTGCCGAGCCTGGGCACCTCCTGCTGCTCGGGTTCCACACACTTTAATCTCTCCATGGGACGGTGTCTGAACACCGTGTCCAGCCGTGCCACTCAGGCACTCGCTGGCGGTGGTGGCATTGCCCTTTCACAGCCCCTGTTCAGCCCCACAGAGCCCCCCGTAAAACCCCCACCCAACGGCGATGTGTTTAGGTGTGTGCTTAAACATTGGGCTAATTAGTGCTTGTGAGAACATGTATGGAATTTACATTCCATTTTTGCCATTCAAGCCGCAGCTACTATTATTGTATAAATAGATGGAGTGAAAGCAAATATGTTTGTTTCTGCCTTACCTTGTGTGTTACAGAAGGAAACACCAGCTGCTGTAAAACCCCATTTATTATTCACTCAGAACCCACTTTAAAAAACCAGGAATAAACAGCATAGTCAAACTATTTGTTTCCCACAGCGAGGCGAGGCTGAGGAAGGATGGGTGAGGAGCCGAGGAGCCACACACCAGAGCCGTGAGGGGGGGACACCCTGAGATGAGAAGGTCCCCCCTCAGCTGGGGGGGCTTCAGTATCAGGCTGCTGTGGAGCCTGTGGGAATGAAGCTTTTCTGAAACCCTCCCGTTCTCTGGCTCTTCACACCCAAAACTCCGGGGGGACAGGGAGTTCCTTGGTGGGATTTATGGGGCACCCGGTGCCCTCTCAGACTCAAGACACATCGTTGGAGGGGACGTCCATGGATATGGGGCAGGAAGGAGAGCAGGTGCCCGGCAGCCAGGGGGTAAATGGTTTAGACACTGGGCAGTTGGGATTTTCTGAAGGATGCTCCTTTGGGGCCCTCCTCATCCTGTACAGCTCTGACTGCACGGTTATGGACATGGCAACCACAGGAATCTTGTCTGAATGCATTCAGGCATTTTTTTCCCCACCAAACTGGGGATGGTTTTGGTTTAAATGATGATAATGGGTGTTGGGGAATGAGTTATGGGCAGGGGGGGAAGCAGGAGGCTCTGGAAAACCGGAGAAAAGGAGAAGAGATGATGCACATCCCCTGTCCCTTGTCCTCCCTGTGCTTCTTCCCACCTCTGCCAGCCCCTCCCCATCCTGGGGGCATGAAATCATAGATAAATAATAGATAAATCCTGACTGCTGGAAGGGGGGGTCCCAGCAGGGACCACCTCCCGGGGCAGTTTTGGAGCAGCAAGTCCATCCTGGTGACCTGCTCGCCAGCCCAAAGGTGGCCAAAATTTGATGTGCTCCAGAGGCCAATTAGCCAGGGTGGGTGGCTCTGGAGCGGCTGGTGGGCACTGGGGAGCCAGGGCGTGGGGTTCCCACCACCCACCTTCTGCGCCAAGAAACCAAATAATCCGTTTCTCCCAGCCCCAGCCAGAACAGGCACGTCATAAATATTCATCTGCTCAACCAAAAGCATTAGTCCTTGTTTCCTCGAGTGGAACTAACTGAAAATTGATGATAGTTTTCTGAAAAAATGCAAGATTATGTACACAGAAGCAATTATATATAAACTTATCAATTATTTAACAGCTTGTTAATGAGCAAGTTTCGGTCTCGTAGCTGGATTCATCCCACCCGTTCCCTGCCGGGGGCGGGGGCAGGCGCAGGGAGCCGAGGGACCGGGATCTCACGCCTTGAGCAATGGCCCGCAGGCACCGGGAGGGGACGGTGGCCAAGCTGGCTACCGGGCCAGCATCCAGCAGCACTACAGACCTCCTCATCTCCAGCTCCAGATGCCTGCTCACGGCCTGGAAGCATTAGCTGCATTATACGCTCTTGAAATTCTCATTAGACATGTATAAATGGAAGGAATTTGATTTTCTAATGCGAGTGGGACAATTTGCATTGACAGAAAATGGCTGTTCCTGGAGCGGGGCTGGCGCGGTGCTGCTGCGGCACCACTGGCCGGGCTGCCAGCCCCAGCTCAGGCCTCCTGGAAATGGAGCTTCTCACCTTTACTGGGATTCCCGGGCATCCCCAGCCCTGGTATCCACTCTCAGCGTCGGCCCTTTCAAGCCTTTGGGGGTGGGAGGTCTCGCTCGGGTCCTGCTGCACCGGGAGCAGACTCCAGTCACTTTGGAGGGGACGGGAATGGTAAAGCCCAGTTCAATTCCTGCTCCGCTGCCGCCGGCGGAAACAGATTTTACATCATTACGCCCCGCGCCAGAAATGAGATGTTTGCCTGTAAACCAGGGCATGCGAGGACATGGGGCAAAGGAAATCCAGGAAGGTGGTTTCCTCGAGCCCGGTGGAAGATTGGTGCATCATAAAAGTAAAAACTAATAAACACTTGCAAATGCAAATAAGGGGAGGTACATTTCTCCTGGTGAGCAGATGATGAGCGTTATTACACAGAGATTACTCAGATGTTACGGGAAGTGGAAAGCAAAGTATTCCATGTAATTGTACACGTGGGTTCCTTTACAGGTAGAGATGTCCCAGCACCCTGAGGGACAAGGGTTCCCAGCTGGGGAGGGGGATGAGGGGAAGTCCCAAATGCCAGAAGGATGAGGCTTCCAGCTGGGGAGGGGGCTCAGGGGGAGCTGGGGCAGGGGGTGGGCTCAGATCTGATGTGGGAAATTGAACTCAGCTGCAGAGGAAACAGCCTTGATGGCAGAGGGGAAGCTATAAATTAACCTCCTCTGAGGGTGAGTTGTCTCTGAGCACTTTCCCAGCCTCCTCTCTCTCTCTAGGTTGTTCCAGAGTGGAAAAGCCTTGCTCTTTCTCACACAGCAGGACCCACCAGCCCAGGGAGAGATCCTTTCCCTCTGATTCAGTTAGAGGAGAAAGGCAGGGATCTCTCACAAGGTGAGCAGTGACAGGATGGCTCTTTGATGTTCCTCCTCTAGGCAAGCCGTGTCTTTTCCCCATGGCAGAAGGGCACCAGATCTTCCTGTTACGTGAGCTGCTGGCCCCAACAGTGGGGACATCACAACCCTCGAGGTCATTGCTGCCCTTGGGGACATCACAAAAGGTGTCTGGGCTTTTCCCTCGGGAAGGCAGTTTGGGAAAAGGCAGGAACAGGTCAGGAACCAGCAGGAACAGTGAGCAAAGCATGAAAGGGTGGGATGGGCAGTGGTGGGACGGGCACACACGGGTGTCTCTGCTGGGTTTGGCTGCTGCCCCATGGCAGTGAGGCCAGGCAAGCCTGTCCCCACGAGTCAGACCCTTGCCAGGCACTGATCAATTAGTCTGCACTCTAATTCTCCTTCCTCCTCAGACAAGAGGACGTTTTAAAATTAAATGTAACCTAGATTATTCAAATTTAATATATTCTGCATCCAGAGCCAGGCTGATGGCGATGGTTTTTTTCCCCATGAGCTGATTTGCTTGTTCCTAAAGGGAGAGATGCAAGATCTCGTTAATGGAAATCTGCAGAGACTGTGTTTTTATGTCAGCAAGTGGGAAAGCTGTCAGGCTGTAATGTGAGCAATGGAAAAATGATTAGGAGCATTATTAGCGACGCGGAAATCCCATTAGCTCAAACGGGGAGAGACAGACAGAGCTCCTGGCGTCCCAGCCATTGTTCCTGGGGAAGCGGGGTCCCACGTTGGTCAGGGAACCACCTTCTGTTACTTTAGAGATGGTTATGAACCTGACAAGCAGAGGGGATGTGACTTCTTTGCATGTTAAACATTAAAACCCCCTGGGGGGGGCTTGCTGGGACCCTCCACAGGGGCTGACCACAGGCCTATTCCCACCCTCCGGCGTTCCCTCCCCGACCTTTACGGTTAAAACGTTCTTTGAGGAGCTGCTGGCAGCAGGTATTTGGGTGTCTCGGTGGAAAGACTCCCTGTGAAGCTGTGTAGGTTTAGGTTTAGCAGTCCCATTACATTTTTGAATCTGTATTGCTGATGAGGAGCTTCATTGCATTATTCATTCTGGAAACTGTGTAAACCAAGAAAGTTAAAAAGAGGGAAATTGCCAGTGTAAGCCGAGGTGTTTTAACATGCAAATGATGGCTTTTATTCCTAGCGATGGAACTGCTAGATTTTTACTTTTACACGCTGTGTGCTGGGTTCCTGTCTGTGCAGACACGGCAGTCCTGCGGCTCTCGCTGGGGTCTCCCCTGTTTCCAGTGCTGTCGAGCAGCTCTCACGTCTGTGATAATTTAATTAACCTGCCCTGTTCTGCCGCGGCTGTCGGAGCAGGGGAAAAGGATCCAGGCACCCGGGGAGTTCCTTCTTTGCCTGAGCACATATGTCTCCTACACAAAAGTCACAGAAGAGCAATTTTCCCACCAGGAGAGCTCATTGTGGGATTTTTTTAAAAACAGATCTTTTTCTTAGACATGTGTCAACTGCTCGGGGTAAGGAAAGAAGCAGTTTGTTGGATGGACGGGGTCCAGTCACGTCGCAGCTCTGTGGGAAGCTGGGAGCCGGGGCTGGAGGCACCGAGTGTCCTCAGGGGGGATACCCACCTGGAAAACCGAGGTGTTTTTGCACAAGGGCAAAGGAACTTTGGGAGTTTAAAGGTAAGCTCTGACCCTGCCACTTGTCAGCGTGACACCTTGTAACTCTAAAAATAGAGCATCTCTGACGGAGGGAGGGTATTTTTGGAAAAGCTGGTAACTGCTGCAGCCAGTCTCACGTTGTCACCGCAGCCCTGGCTCACAGCCTGTCTGTAACCTCCTTCTGCACGTGAATTTTTACAAAGTGCCAAGAAAGTGCTGGCACCTGCCCTTGAGAAGCAGCACACACACACCCCCCCCGGGTGAGGGCAGCCCACTCCTCCCCATCCCCTCTGATGTGGCATCTGGCCCATGGGCATGTCTAAACCGACCCCCGGACTGTAAAGTATGGCTGGGGACACCAAAATCCATCTGTGCCTGTGCCCAAGGGCTCAGGGAGCTGGGGGACCCCTGGAGAGTGTGGGCACAGGGATGTAGAATGCTGCCGGGGGCAGAGAAGTTGTGTGTGACCCCCCCCCCAGCTGGCCCCATGCAGGTGGCTTCGTTCTGGAAGCCCACTAACGAGCTGCTGGCAATCAGGTAGCTGGGCTGGGAAGTGTGTGAGCCCCAAGAGATGCAATTAGTCATCACTTCACTCAAGGCACTACAGAGGAGCCTGATTTGAACCATTAGAGAAGCGGGTCCCGCGGGTCACACATGGTGCCGTGCATCCAACGGAGGGGAATGCCCCTGGCAGTTTATTTACCAAAATCACTGCTCAAAACACGCTCTGAGAGGGACTCTAAATGGAGAGAAGTGGGTAGAAATTATGAACTCCAGCTTGGAGAGTGCAGGCACGTGAGGTGTATTTTACTTTGTGTAAATGAAAAAAGAAAAATATACTCTTTTTTGCTCTTGGCTCCCAGCAGAGAGCTCGCTCCAGCCCCGCCACCTTTCCCTGATAATGATGGAAACTGCCTCGGATGTCTCCTGCCAGCACTGAAATTAATACCCTTCTTCATTGGAAGTGGCATATTCAACTACTCCCCAAAAGGTGAACATTAATATTCTGATTTTCAGTTGTTAGACCCTGCGCTCTGGCCTCGGAGCTGCAGAGACAGGGGAATGAGGGAGGGAAGAGCATCTCTGCAGTTCGGGTACCCCAGCTCCATCCTCCCCATTGGTGGAGGGAGACGCCTCCAGTGAGGCCCCATCCTACTCGAAATGTTGTGCCGTGACAGGTCCCGCATTGTATCACTGTCTCAGAGTGTTTTCAGTGCAAGAAAAAGGGAGACAAATCTTCACAGATGCAGTCTCATTATCTATGTGGCATTTAGGCATAATTTATGCCCGACGTCTTGCTGCTTCTCTGGTAGAAAATTACATTGTTGGTTCCCCGGCTCTCGGCTCCTGCCTCAACCGTGTCAGAAATATTGAAATAAATCGATCCGACTTGAGTTCCCTGTGCATTTTTATTGCCGATTTATCAGTTTGGGTAAGGTGCTAAACGAGTTATGTTGGTGGAAGGAGGAGGATGGTGAAGACGTGGCAGCCTCGTTAAAAAGAGCTTTTGGGCCCCTCAGGGACCACCGCTGCCCCTCGCAGGGATCCAGCTGAACTCTGTACCTCCAGTTTTACTTTTTTTAAAATCACATCCTAATTGAGGAACCAGCAAAAGCTTTTAAAAAAAAAAAAAAAGAAAAAAAAAGAAGAAAACAAACAAAATTAATGAGCAGCATCAGGAGAGGGGAAAAATGGCATTTTTTGGACAGAGTCCTTGGCAAGGGCAGGAAATAGCTGCTCCTCTTGGAGAGCGTTTGGTCCATGCGAGCTGCCAGCTGAGGAAGTCAAGTGAAAACCAAGAGCCTGGGAGCCCCTTTTGCTGCAGCTCCCTCGGAGCCTCCGTCCGGCAGCGGGGACTCGATGTTTATTCCCGGATTAAATTGCCTTTGGAGCTCTGGCTCGTCTGTCAGCGAGAGAGCAGACAAGCTGTCGCTTGGACCCGCACGGCTCCTTGCCCTGGTCGTGCACACTCACATCACAAGCGCCCCCAGCCCAGGGCCAGGCTCATCCCTGTCATGAGTGGTGCTCGGGCTCTGCTGTTGTGGCGACTGGTGAGTAGGGGAGATGCCATTAGTGTCTTAATGATTAAATCTTCCCTAAAGACCTGGGTTGGCATCAGGCCCCATGAGTTCTAGGGGGGTTGACTATTTCTGTGGTCCTGGCAGTGGTTCCAGGAATCCCCCGGAGCATCCCTCCCTGCTCCCTGGCAGCTGAGGGCTTGGTCAGTGCCAATGTTTTGCCAGGGAGGAGAGAAGGGCTCCTGGCACCGGCATCCACAGGAGAAGCTGCCACAGATGGAGCCACAAACCCTCGCAGGGAAACTTTCCCACGTCTGGGAAACATCAGAGCCTGTATCAAACCCTGGAGCTTCCCCTCTGGGAGACTGGCTTTGCTCCAAAAAAACCTGGCCTGGTGCTCCCACAAACTGGGAGCCTGTCTGGTCCAGACTGGGAGATCAGTGAGAGTTGACAAATCCCCAGCAGTTGTTTACATACACAGGTCCCCTTTGTACACGGCAGCGGGAAGCAGCTCAGGGCACCAACGCCCTTATCTCGAGTGTCCCCCTGCACGACTTGCGGGGGGGGAAGTTTTTCTTACCCTTGTGCTTGATTCATTCCTGCCAGTGTATATTTTGGTGTTGAATTTCTTTGCTTGTTCTGGCTTTAGAGGTTTCTTGGATGGTTGGTGTCTCTCGCTTGTGGGGAACTGGTCCCTCTGAAGCTGAGTCTTGCCTTGCCTTGAGCATCACCCGACGGCTGAGGCTGAGGAGGTGTGTGACTGCAGGTGAGTAAAACGCTGGTCCAACTGGGTATTTCTGGAGTTTCCAGAGCCATTTTCCATGGCTTTAAGCCTCTCCTTGTGAAGGTTGCTGCTATCATGGGCTACTTCTGCAGCCAGTGCTCCCTTACCCACGGCAGTGTTGCCTTTCCTCACAAGTGCCAAGTTTTTGCTTGTGTGGAAAAACCTCATCACAGGGGAAAGATCCATAAAATCTTGTCTTCATCCTCAAGGTCTGCTTCTCGAAGGGAGCAGCAGGTAACTCACTGATTCTCACTAACACTGCCATATATAACTGGACTCTGTGGAAGTCCTCACTCCGTGCAGAGTGTTCCTCACATGTGGCTTCTTCCTCTTGCTCCCTCCAGAGGAATCAGCAGTTGTTTCTAGTTGTGAGTCACAGGAAATGTGAAATGATGCTCTATTGCTTCTTTTAGCAGTGCTCCTTTTTGCTAGATAGAACTTTCAGTTTTGCTCCAAAGTTTTGGGCAGGAAGAAGAACATCGTTTTCTTGCTTTGGCATGAAGTTAGGAACCTAAATGGAGACATTTACTGCCTCACAGGGATTATTAGAAACAAAAACCCATTGGTGAGAAAGCATCCCATAAATCCAAGCTCTGTAAGCTCTAAATCTGTTACACGTTAGACCGTAGTCTTCTAAAACAAAAGTGACTGCACCAAATAGAGACCGTTATTGTTTAAATATTTCTGCTGGGAAATGCTGCCTGAAGAGAAGACACAATAGCTGCCCCGACGCAGGATTTATTAGAGCAAGTTGGCACCAGTCTATTTGTAGGGAGCAGAATATGCTTGTAGAGATTATACCAGATTTACAATGATTAATAATGGATTGGACATGGCAGACTTCAAAGGGCTTGGCTCCCTCACAGTTCGGTGGTAGGTTGAGTTGAAATAAAATTACAGATTCGCTCCAGTGGTTCAAACAAGTTGGTTTTTTTTCCCTCGGAGAGCAGGGCTTTTGGCTGGACAGCACCAACCAAACCCCCCTCCTCGTGCCCTCGCCCCACGGCTGAGGAGGCAGCACACCCAGGTTGCCACACGGATAGAAACAGGTGCCTGGGCAGACCTGCTGGCCACCATGGCCAAGCCCAGCTCCAGCAGGGGACCCGACCAGATCCTGCATCCCAGGAGATGCCCTGCTCCTGCAACACTGGAATAGCCCAAGGGCCCCGAGCTGCTGGGGAAGGTGAAGCCTTTAATTACAGGACAAGTTCTTCTCAGAGATGGAGCAGGGAGCTCACCTACCAGGAGGATGAGCGGGGGTTTTATCATCAGTCTGGGGGATTAAGCGAGCTGGGAAATGTAGGACATCCCTCCGGCTCGCAATGTCCTCTCTGCACACACAGACCTCGAGCTATTTTTAAAGACCTTCCAGCACACGCTGTGGCCGTAACTTTTGATATTAAACACTTGGAATCTGCTCCTTGAGGCAGGAGCTCCCCTCTCCCACTTCATCGGGAGGATTCCAGCCCCCCAGGATAGCACAACAAACAAAGACCAAGACTTTTGAAATTGATAAGTGTTATTAATAATGCGTTACTATAAATATGCTCTTGTCTGATCTCTGTCAGGCGGTGTCCCGCGTGCGGCTGCCATTGCTCTCTGCCCAACCCCATCACTTCTCTCCCCCCATCCCCTCGGATGCTCAGACATTGGCACTGGGAGATGCCAAGGCCATTGCTCAGACGAGCAGGAAAAGGCCAGGGCAAGTGTGAGGAGCCTCAGCCGAATGCATTTCGTAAGTGATAAATGCTCTGGCGTTAATCAAGCGTTATTGTGTGTTATAGTCAGGAGGCATCTCGAGCTAATGAAGACGTTTTCCGTTCTATCTGCCGTTATCTGGGCGCCTGGAAGAGCTGCGGAGGAGCTCTCATCCTGCTCCAAGCAGAGCTGATGGGATTTGCACCGGTCCCAGTTGCCATGGAGAAAGTGTTAGATGGCTTTAATACATCTCTGCGAATTTCTCCCCGGAGTTTTCCTGTGACAAGCCGGACTGGAGGTAGTGTATAAGAAGCTATAATCTTCCAACTCTATGAAAAAATGATTGATGGAGCTTGAGGGGCATAAACAGCTTTACTGGGGCTCTGGCAGCCCGTGGTGGGTGCTGGCAGGGGCCAGCTGTGGTCACCAAGGGATGCTTCCCTCAACTGGGTCTGCGTGGTGCAGCCTGAACCCCTTTGTCCCCCAGATCCATGTCACCCTTGCCCCACGCCTCTCGGGGGACACCCAGATGTCCCCCCCTGGACCTTTGCTGTGCCCCTTGTGCCTGGGAATGGATGGGGATGGTGCCATTGGGCTGCACCCACGCTCCTCTTCCTCACCGCCAGCCCAGCCCTGGCTCCCGTTTCCCCCACGTCCCTCAGCAGCCCCCAGCTCCCCACCTGCTCATTAACATGCATTCGCCAGGAATCAGAGGAAAGGAAATTAAACCTCTGTTTGTTTTCGCATCAATGTATCCCCATTTAAAAATCCTAGTGTTTACATTTGACTGTTTGCTTTTTAAGTCGATGAAAACATGAATGATTCATAAAAACAAAGGGAAAAAAAAATAATTTCCAGCTCAGGATGCCAAGAATCCAGTCATCCACCTGCCCAGCGAGCACAGGCTCTCGTTTGGGGTTATTTCCTCCTGGGTTCGTCCCTCTGCTCTGCCTTAACATAAAATATTATTGGGGACAGATCATGATGGAATCAAACAAACCAGCGCTGGATGTTTTCAGCAGGAGAGGAGGTGGCAGAAAAATTAGGAGGAGCTGAGAGAGCAGTGGTGGCTGCAGAACCCCCAGCGGCTTCTGGAGACCGGAGCAACGAGCCCTGGGCCAGTGGGTTTGGGAGCCAGGGCCAGTGAGGTGCTGGATGTTGTGCTGTCCCTGCCGCCTCCTTCCTTTCCATTTCTGCCTTTTTATTTTATTATTTTTACCCCACACACACATGTCCCCGGTGGTACTTTTAGCTGCTTTAGATTCTCCAAACATTTTCTCTTCAGCAGCTCATGATATTTTGAAATATGAAGTCCATCAATCACCTGCTAATGTCACCTCCACAGTGATTTCTGCTCCAGGGCTGGATTTAGTGGACGGCTGCTGCCATAGCCAAAAATCAGATTACCCAGCTCCTTGTTCTCTCCTTCGTGTTGTTTTCCAGGAGTTTTGGTGAAATCCCCTGCAAATCGAGCCACTCCACTGGAGGCTGCCCGGGCGCCCGGCTGGGAGGAGGATTCAGTGGAGTGCTGCAGGGGAGGCTGCGCGGCAAAGCGTGTGCTCCAGCTGATGTGCCGGGGTTAAAATGTAATTAATTAGCGAGTTTATGGTGTTTTCCCATCTGAAATTAAAAACAAAAATTATGCAGAACATACAAGGTAATTAGGAAGCAGCAAGCTACAACACACCTTTAAACGAGAGCTCTGAAAAGCCTGATGTTCAGCAGCAGATTTTTAATGTAGGAGCTGATAAAGGCTCGTACCCTCCCTGGCGCCCCCCGGAGCACCCATCGCCCTCCCCTTGTGGATCTGGGGAGGGCCCCAGTAACACCCCAACTTTTCATATTCTTCCTGCTTATCCATGATCAGATTTCCCATTTAAAATCTATTAGCCAAGATGAGAAAATTGGCTCATATTTTATGTGCCTGGTTTAATTTTTTTTTTCCACTTGCATTTACAGCTGGCCCCTAGTGTTTCATCCACCCCCTAATGATTTAGCTGTGCAAGATGTTCCACCAATTTATTAGAGTGGAGTGCACGGAGCAGGCCGTGCATATTAAACGTGAAGTTTTTACTACAGTTGGTTCAATGAGCTGAAAGGAAAACTTTTTTTTCTTCTTTTTTTTTTTTCTTTTTTTTTTTTTTTTGTTTTCCCCTCCTCAGTTCTTCATCACGTTCCAGCTGCTGCTTTAGGCAGAGCAGTTTCTCAGCTGGTGATGCCGAGGTGCTTCCCGGGGGAGCGATGCCCAGCAGCAAAGGGCAATGGGCTGAGCGGTGGGAGTCGAGGGAACCAGTTCCTCGAAGGCTTCACTGTCACCTCCTGGGAGGTGAGGCACCTGCTGAACCACCTCTCTCTCTCTCTCTCTTAGTGCTAAATCAAAGCTGGAAATTGAGGTTTTGCTCTGGTTATTTTTTTTCCTTCCAGCCAGGTCTGCGGTGCCAGCAGCAGAGGTGTTTGCCCATCGCTCCCCCTTCCCCAGCCTCACCGAAACCCAGCGCAGGGGGGGCTGGAGAGGGTTTCCTCCTGACTGCCTGCCCTTCAGCTCCCTGTTTTCCCACAGGAGGTACAGTCTCCCTTTGGGAGCTGTGACCAAGGAAGCAGCTTCCTGGCCAGCAGGGCAATGAATGGGGATGGCCAGGCTACCACTGGTAGCCCTGAAATGGCCAGTGGCCACCCCGGGAAGGTGGCCAGAGCTGTTCCCCCTGCAGTGAAGTTTGCCCATCTGGGAAAGGCTGGCATCCCCGCAGCCCCACTGGTGTTCAGCACCTGCTCAAGTTTCCAAGTGAGCTTTCATCACCTGTATCCATCAGCCCCTGCTCTTGTTTGCTGGCCCAGAGAAGTTCTCTGGCTGGATGGGGGTTCAGTTTGGATTATCTTGCTTTGGTTGGCACAGAGGCCCATGGAATACCAACCTGAAGCAAGGCACCAGCCCTGCTCCACCAGCCGGGCTCTGGGCTGCGGTGCTGGTTCCAACACTGCCAACACCATCAGGACCAATATATTCCTGAGATAAAGCTGGCTAATTAATGTACGGCAAATTGCTGCTGCTCTGCTTTCCCATTTCTTTTTCTTGTTGAGCTCAGAGTCGTATCATAATTGGAAATTTTTAGGAACAATGATTTTACATGAAATACTGGGTTTCCTTTTCTCATGCCTGGGTCCCAAGGCTTGTGGCTGTTCTTTGCTTCCCACTGGCACCAAAAACACTCAGAACAGTCATGACTGGTGGCCGGCTTGAGCAATTAGCCACAGGATGGTCTGTTCCTCTCTGAGCCAAGTGAGGCAGCAACAAAAGGGGAAGTGGAGCAAGCAGCCCAAAATGTGGTCCGAGCATCTTCTGACGCTGGGCTCGTGGTCCACTGGCCACCAGCTGGCAGTGGTGGCTTTTGTGAGACTCCTGATTATTAGGGGCAGTAGTCACATTGGTCAACGATTTAAGACAGACTATTCTTTTTATTGCGTCTCTTGATGTTGTTCCCTGATTTTCCCCCATTTTCCAGCCTGTGTGGGGGAGCACCCCTCGCAAAAACGGGGGGGGGGGGATTGTCATGAGAAATGGAGGCGACGTGAGCCGAGCCCAACAGACAGCAGAAGAAAAATCATCCTCACGAAAACGCCAGCCTCACCCCTGGCAGGGAGAGAAGGAGAAAGATGGTGTTTGAAGGAGGAAAACATAAAAGCCTCGGTGGAACAGTACCTGTGCAGGAAATACTGCCCCAAACCGCAGCGCTGGGGGGTGTCAGAGGTAATGGCCCTTCTCTGCTTTATTAACTTCTCACACTGGCCCTGGGTAGTGACTGATTGTGTTTGTGCTGCTGTTTCTACTGTTCTCTCTGAATTTCCTGTTTCTGTTTGTTTTTTCTCTCGGTTTCCCTTCTGCCTCTCTCTCTCTCCCTGTTGTTATGTCTCTTCCTTTGGTTTTAGGTTGCTCCCTCCCCAGGAGGACGGGCACCTCTGTATTCACCCGTTCGACAGCCTGATCTCCCACATCCCCAGAGGATCCTCCCCCTGTCTGCCCCCCCCTGCAGGGGCTGCTCGTCCTCCTGGGGAATTAATTTATTAATGACTTTACCCACCCAGGCTCACACTACCCAGGTTTCAGGTGCATTTTCCAAGGGCTGCCCCATTGTACTGACCTTCATACCACCTTCTCTTTGTCCCAGCACACTTAACCCCCAGAAATAATGAGCCCCCCACTGCCGCCTTCTCCTCCTCCAGCCATGCACCAGCTCGGGGGGGTGGGGGAGACTTTGTGTGATGAATTTGCTGCAGGCAAAGGCCTTTTCTTTCTATGTCAGGGCTTGTAGGTGGAAAGGATTGGAGAAACATGGTGAAATGCTGCTGGGCTCTTCCCCTCTTCCTGGACCAGAGCAGTGTGAGGAGGAGGAGGAGGAGGACCTCGTGGTGGAGAACTCACTGAGGACAGTGTGTGCAGAGGACGTGCGTGGTGTGAGCTTGGTTCAGTGCCTCCAATCAATACCAGCTCGCTCAGGGTAATGTTTTTGTGTCTCTGGAACAGTTTATTTGGTTTTTCTGAAGTGCTGCCTTTCTACAGTAATTTCTCAGGCCTTGTCCCAGCCTCTTGTCGCATCTGTGCTAAGTGAGTTTGAGGGCTATTTTCTAGTCTGCTTTGTCATTTCTATTTTATTTTTTGCTGGGCTCTAAATTTACATTGAAGTGTAATTCTATTTTGTTTTGCTGACTTGGCCATGAAAAGAAACGCGTTACCACCACCCAGGAGCCCCTGTGAGGCATTAATCTCCTGGGCAGGCTGCTGAGCTTGGCGGGTTCTGCTTCCCTCACCCCAAGCTCTTTTCCCCTGATTAGTCCCCTCCTTGGGCAGTGCCCGGGGATGCAGGGACACATAGCTCTGTGTCCCCAGAGCCATACCAGCCCCGTGGCCCCAGTCCCTCTAAAACCAAAGCAGTAAATTAAAGGATGTCCCGTGAGTGTGCAGGAGGGAAGAGAAAGCATGATCTTTACAGATGACATTTAAGCCTGTGGAAGGACGATGTATTTTACCCACTGTCACATTTAAAAGGCACTGAATTCATTATAACATAGAAAAAATCTTTTTTTTCTTCTTTTTTTTTCCCTAAATGTATTTATCCAGAGAAGAGCCACCACTTTCCAGTCAAGAGCTCCTCCTGCCAGGATAAAAGCTTCCAGCGTGGGAGCAAGGAATCAGCTCTCTCCTCTCCTGCGAGGCCCCGGGGCTGCTGTTTTCGTGTGGGGATGGGGGGGTCGAGGCTTTGACGGGGGTGGGGGGACAACTGAGGGTGGACAACGCACCTGAGCGCTTGCACCCCCCCAGTGACGAGTGTCACAAAGGGTTAAGTTGCTGCAATGGAGCTGGGTAAATCAGGCAGGAAAATAATCAGCTCCCAACTGAAGTGAGGAGATGCTCAGCGTTTTACAGCTTCTTTCATACACTTTATGGAAACTAATGGTTACACAAATACCTAGGGGATGATAACGGGCCATAAATAACTCAGGGGTCTCCGCACACAAACCCTGTGCAGGTTTGAGGAGCTCACGGCTGGGTCCCCCCAAAAGAGACACCGGGGAAAGGTCCCCTCTCAGCCCCTCTGTCTGTGTTTTCCCAGCCTTTCCCAATCGGCTCCGCTTTCTCTGCTTTGGAAAAAGCAGTTTCTCTGCTTTTTCTTTGCTTTTCACCCATTCCCCTGGTCCCTGGGGAGGTTGTCAGCGATGCCCTTCCCATGGGGGCTGGGAGAAGATGGAAGTTTCCCATCTGAGCTGGGACCCCCCCAGCAGGTTGGTGCATGAGCTGCTCTGACCCCAAGGAATGGATGTGTCCCCCTCTGAGCCTGAGCATTTCGGGAGAGCGGCCGCCTCCCCTGAGCCAGGGGTGATGGCTGAGCACACAGGGAAACAGCTCTGCACCACTTTTCACCAGAATCTGAGAGAGTTTTTTTGAGAGCCCACCACCACACCGGGGGGAAACGGTCCCCTCCTCAAACTCCAGGGGTGGGAAAGGGGACAAGGGATAAAGCCACTCCGCAGCTCAGCTCCCCCAAAAAATCCCCAAACAGGTGTGTCCCCCCCAGCTATTTTAATATTTAAGGCACATTCTTCTTGCTGTCTTAATGAGAACACGACCAGAAAAGTTGGTGGCAGGACCCATAGCTCAATAAACCAGGAGAACAAAAACCTTCCATGTCGCCATTTGGAAAGGGTTTGGTTTTTTTTTTTTTTTTTTTTCCTCACAGCCCGGTGTGTGGGGAGGAATTGATCTGTCTAATCTCTTATCTGTGACTATGAAATTGTATTTCCCTCTTAATAGGCCTACAGATGTTACAGGTGAATAGTTCAGGAGGCACAGCAAGCAGCAGGAATACTAAAGAGGGGCGTTAGGTTTTTGCTCACTTTGGGTTGCGGGAACCAGCACCAGCCCTTTGTGGGACTGAGCTCAGAAAAGCCCCCCCTCGTGCCCCCCCCCATCAGGGCACTCTCTGCCCAACCATCCCAGAACTTAAATTCCTCAGATTAATCACTTTATCACCCAGACACAGGTGGATTAATGCAGTGGCTTAATGCTCTGTTTAAGCAGCTGATATTTTTTTTTAAAAAAAGCTAAATAATTGAGGGAATTACTGTAAAATGAGAAAACTTAACATTTTATTTACTGCTTGTTGGCAGAGCTGCCGGCCAGGAAAAGCTGGTAGAGGGTCCCCAATGCCCTGGCTCTGTGGAGTGGCAGGGACGTGGGGACAGCAGGGACATGGGGATGGTGAGGACACGGGGACAGCAGGGATGTGGGAACAACAGGGACCAGAAATGCAAAATGTGGCATTTGTCTTTCTCCCTTTAGCCACCAACGAAGCCTTTGCATGGTCGCTCCCACTGGCACAGCTGAGTCCTGTGATCTCAAAGAAACTGGAAAGGTGAGGAAATAATAAAATTAAAAAAAAAAAAGCTGAGGTACCACTGTTTTCTCTCGATAAAAATACTCTTTTGGTACAAGTGGTGTCTGTTTATCAGCTGTGGGCAAAGGCATTTTTTTAACAGGTCTCTATCTCTTTTTCAGTGAGAAGCAGCAGCTCCTCAAAAGCTGGAGAAGGACGTGCTGTGAGAGGTGGAACCCCAGTCCCCTTCCCAGGAGGAGAGAACTCAGGGGAATAGGGAGAGAAGCCCCCAAAAGGCAGCCATGGAGCTGGAAGGGGATGGGAATCCTGCCCCACACCCCAGGGTAAGTGTGGAATAACTCTGTCGTGGGAGGGAACAAGCTTCATCTCCTCGTGCTCTAATACGGGAAATACCACCTGCTCCTCCAGCTCCTCTCGTAAACAGAGAATTTATCTGTCAGCGAGCTAAACCAATATAAGTTGAATAATATTTGTTGATTAATGTAGTCAATGAATTTCATATTTTCTTTAAAATATTTGCTGCATATTTCTGTAAATTATTCATCCGGTTTATAAAGCAAAGCAAATATTTGCGAATAGATATGAATTATGTGATTTATAAAAATGAAATATTCATGAGTCATTTTCATTATTCACCTCGTCCTGGAATTGCTACATCAATCTGATCAAGCAAATAGATTTGGTGAAGCTCAGCCCGAATTTACGGGTATCACCGAGCTGGCTGGCTCCCACCAAGCAAATCCCAGTGGGTTTGGATGGAAGGTTTGAGCAGTTTTGAGGAGTTTCAGCAGGTTTCTGGGTGTCTGTCTGTTTGTGGCTCTCTGCTGTCCCACGGCATCGAGGAGAGGTGGGAAGGGAGGTGAGGGCTGAGCCCACAGCGTGCTCTGCTGCACCCACAGAAATCAGGCAAAAATCAGCTTTAAGATGAATTCCAGCATCAGCGACAAGGGCAGAGCGGGAGGCGGACGTTCCCCTTCCCTGGCAAGGACAGGGAAGGTGCCAGCGCTGCCGGGAGGTCGTGCGGCGCCGCAGGGAAGGGTGCCAGGGAGAGGTGTCTCAACTCGGAGGGACGACAGCGGGAGCATCCACCGTGCAAAATGAATGGAAAAACTTGGCTGAGAAGCCTTGCCGTCGGGCAGCTCTGAACCTGGCGCTTGCAGACGTCCTTTGCCAGCCTCCGGGGAGGCCGGGGTCGGGGTGGGCACACTGCTCCCCTGGGAACCCCACTGCTGGGCGGCGGGAGCAGCACCTGGTGAAGGATGTGCTCGAGCAAGGGGCGTTTATCTCAGCCTCTTTCTTCCAGAAATCAAACAGCACCTGGGTGTTGTGAAACGAGGATGAATATGGGAAAGGCTGGTGGCAGAGCTGTCCAAGGGAGAGCCCCCCACGACGGTGGGGGAGAGTGGGACCCCCGGACACAGCTGCCTCTGGGTCAGGGTGAGTGTGGGAACGAATCAGGTACCAGCCTGGGGGTTCAAAATAAAAAATTCAATGTTAAAAAGCGAAGAAGCAGCTTAACTTTTAAGGGTGTGAGTAATGCCTCCGACGGCGCTGGGACCGCGGGTCTGCTCTAAGTTACGCACACGCAGAGTGTGCCTGGAGCCCCTCGGGAACAGACTCGTCTTTTTTTGGGAGCTGCAAAATGAGCACTCAGAAATTCAGCTTTGGGGACCTTCATATTTTTACCAAAGTGTTAAAGTGCTTTCTTCTTAAATAGCAAGCACTCAGAAAAACAGACCGCTCCACAGATAGCATTGTACATCTTCTGCCACCGGGGTGTTGTGCTCAACGTTGTGTGGGGACGTCATAAGGCCCGTGTGCTCAGCCGAGTGGAATTGCTGACTCTATTACCCCAGCCAGAGAAAGCTGTCCATCTCCATCCTCCCCTTATCCATCAGGAAGGGGCCGGCAGTTACATCCTGCTCATCCCAGCTCTGCAGCCGGAGCCGACCAAGCCCAATCTTTGGGGAGGCAGAACCCGAGGCCGTGGCTCCTCTCCACGTGTTGGAGAGGTGGGATGGACCAGCAGACCCCACTGACCCCGGTGGGCATGTGGGGGCCCCGGGGCACTGGGGACCCCCAGGATCTGGGGGCGGTGGCTGCACCAAGGATGGACAAAAGAGCTTTGGATCCCAGGCGGGGATCCGGTGACTGGCCCCCTTTCCCTCCTGCAGCCCCTCTCCCAAAGGTGACATTGCCTCCCGCGAGGCAGCAGCTGCGATGTTTTATTCCAGCCAAGGCAGTTCCTGAGTTTTTGCACTAAACTCCCGACTTGTTCAACCGTGGGATGGCATTTCTCCCCTTGCTGGCTCTGGAATAGCCACAGAGAAGCCATTTATCAGCACCGTGCGTGCATCCAATCTCCGGGGCTCTCTGCTTCGCCTCCCGTTATTGCCCGTCGCCGTGGCACTTAACGAAGCAGCTATTTTGAGGCGATGTCCTAATGAATTTGGAAAGTTTTTGACCCTTTTATTGCAACATCTCAAATATCAGGTATCTGGAAAATAGTTTTAATGTTGCATAGACCATTACGAGCCCATGTATTTATTCTAGGTGTTCTGCCCTAGGTTTCACAGAGCTTTGGGACAGCAGCCAGCAGGTGGGATTCAGCAGGAAGGGCTTTTCCTTAGGGAGATGCCTCCGTTTGCTGCTCCTTCCCCATATATTCCTTTTCTCCCGTGCCCTAGCAAGCTGTGTGGTGAGGCTGGAGGTTAAAGCGCACTCACAGTCGATGTGGGAAGAGCTGGCATCACCTTTGCTGAGGAGCTGCTGGTCCAGCTGGTCCTTTCCAGGGGGGGAAAGTCCCTGCCCCAAACCCGCTGTCGCTGGGCTCCTGCAGCTCAGCCTGAAGCTGGCAGAAAGGATAAAGAAAAAAATGCCCCAGTGGCAGGAGGGCTTGCAGGGCAGGCAGAAGGTGCCCGTGGGTGCCTTTTCTCCTCAGAAACCAGGCTGAGGGGAGACCTTATTAATGCTTCCAAGTATCTAAAAGGTGGGTTGAAGGAGGATGGAGCCGGACTCTTCTCAGTTCCTTAGGCCGGTGGCCTCTTTCCCGTCCACCTTTGCCTCCAGAAACGCTTCTTGCCAACCCCCTGGGACCCCCCCCTTGCTGCCTCCTCGTGCCGGACGCTTTGTTTGTCGGCACCGGGAAACTGCGCAGCCAAAGCCATCGTTAGCTCGTGGCAGCATCAGTTATAATTTTAACGTCTGTAAAATATGATTTAAATATTTTTTTACTCATTAGTAATAATTTAGAATGATTCCATTTATATTTTTTTTTCAGAAACTTCAAGTATGATTGTAATAGCTTTGTAATTTTGGGCTCTATCATTAAAATTAATGATATCCTAATGCTCTATGTGCACTAGAAAAGTCTGATCAGTTTTTTTCCCTTTATATATCATTACTAATAGAACATTTTAATGGCTGTAATTTCCAGCCCTGTAGATGGAAACCTAAAAATAGGAAAAAAGCCCATTTCATCACGCCATGCCAGCCCCTAAATAATTCAATTACAAAGACCGGAATATCCGAAGCTGGGTGTGTTCCCAGCTGCAGATAACCAGAAGTACTCGATAGTACTGTTAGAACCGGGCTGGTTATGACAAGGTCTCTCTCCAGCCCCCCCCGGGGATGGATGCCAGAGGGCAACCATCGGGATGCAGCGGGCAACCATCAGGGATGCCAGTCTGTCTCCCCCAGCTCTGCTCTGCCGTGGGCAAGAGCGAGAGCATCACCAAGACCAAAGCCTCAAGCTTCTCTGAAACCCCACTAAGCACCTGGTTTATTGCTCCCCACAGTCTTTGTCCTCCTTTAGGTACTTCTAAAGCCTCTCACCATCCTCCTCACTCCTATGTACAGCTACCTCAGCTCACGTCTTTACCTTGCAGAGTTTATAAAATGTACTTCTGCTGTTTATTGGTTTGTGCTTTGCCTCCTCATAGCAAGAGTTGAAGATTAAATTCTCACTCTGGGTTGTTGGGGTTTTTTTTTTCCCTTCTTTCTATCTTTCTTTGGTTTTTTATATTTTTTTTTTTTTGCTAAGAGAGTGAGAGATGGTTCTCATATGTTCTGTGCAGAGCTGTTATCCCCTTTGGCGGCCGGAGGCAAGTGGTGGGTGGGAGGAGAAGGTCGGCGCAGGTTGGTTTCCAGCCTACGCCTTTTCTCACCTCAATAACACACCGTTTTGCTCCAGCTCTGCCAGTCCCTTGGGAGCAGAGCAGAGCAGAGCCGGGGCTCGCCGAGGCTGTGGCAGAGGTGACCACCGTGCCATGGGGGCAGTGAACCTGCCAACCACAGCTCCCCATCCCCACAGCCTCCCCCGCACGGCGGCTCCGGGGGCAGCACCGGGCAGGGAAAAAGAAGGAGAGGTCCAGGAGTTACCTATGGAGGGAAGAAAGGCAGCTTTTATATGTCTTTATTAACAATTCATAAATAAAACACAGAAGCCTGGCCCGCGGCAGCAGCCGTCCCCCTGGGCATCGCAGCTCCAGCCCCGACCACCAGCGGACACTTTGCAGTCAGACGTGACACAAAAGGCCAAAATAATTAACAGAGGCACAGATCAGGTGGCAGCTGCCTGCACTTTGCCTCCCTTTGGCTTCTCTCACACTCTAGCCCCCCAGCTCTGCAGACCCGCTCCCGGGGCCATGGGGTCAGCTCCAAGCAAACCAGACACAGGAGTATCATCTGCTGCTTCCTAAATACAACACTGAGATTTTTCTCTTTTCCTTTTTTTTGTTTTTTTTCACTCTTCTCTAGGTTTGCATTGCCTGTGTGCTCCATCCTGCTGCAGCCACCTGAGCAGCCCCAGGCGGGGAAGACGCACCAGGAGGGAGGTTAGATGCTCACCTTCATGTTGAATATTTGTTTTACAATAATTGCCTGGTCTGAGCTTCTCTGTGGTTCCTCCCCAGCTGCTGAACCCCAGGAGTCACCTTGTACCACTGCACAGGGAGGGACAAATGGCCTCGGGAGGGGGAGAGGGTAGCACTGGGACCTGCTCTCCTGGGGGATGAGGGATGGCAAAGATAATGATTCAGTGGGATGGACCCAGCTCCCCCCACACACCCCAGCAGAAGTTAAACCTCCCCACGGCTGCAGGTACATGGGCAGAGCCGGCCTTGGAATGCATTCTGGCGATTAAAAACCACCTTTTTGTCTCTCCTGAAGGTCTCAGGCTCCATCATCATTTACTGCCTAATAAGGAGAGATTTTATATTTTGGCATTTCTTTTTCCCTGGCATTATCTGAGGAGAAAAAGGCAAAGCAAGAGAGAAAATCAGTGCAGCAGCAAGTTATTGGGCTGGGAGCAGGAGTGAGTGTGGGAGCATCCCCGGCGTGTGCTGGGGGACGGATGGGGATGGATGGGGACAGATGGAGACAGGTGAGGACGGATGGGGATGGATGGGGACAGATGGGGATGGATGGGGATGCTCCTGCAGATGCCAGCTGAGGACACATTGACCCCAGCCCACTGTTGGAGCCCAGCCCTTCCCTTGGCCAACAGTCCGATGGGATTTGCAGGGGCTGAAGCCTCTCCCGAGGAACAATCGTGGAGGCACAAGCTGTAGACTATGAGAGAAATGTCAGAAATTGCAGAATTAGAGACAAAAACCCTCCGAGCACTGATGAACATGAGTCAATTGAAGTGAGGAGCAGGGCTGGGTGAGGTTCTGCTGCTGGGCAGGCCAGCGAGCCCTGCACGGCGTTTCCAAAGCTGTTTCTGACCCAAACCTCACACCCTCCCAGGCTGTTGGACATGCCATCCTCTTCCTTAGGGAGCCACAGCCTCAGCCACAGCTTTTCCCGGTTGCTCGGGGTCTCTTGCAGCAGCAGCAGCATCAGCAGGAGAACCTGCATCCCTGCGGGGACTGTCCTGCTGCCCGTGGGGTCACAGCACCCCCAGTCCAGCCCTGCCCAGGCTGTAAAGCCACAGCCAGTTTATGCAAAATGCAGTCAGGTGGAGCTCAGAGGGCTGTCAAATCGATTCGTCTGTTCTCAGGTATCCATGTCAGAAGGCAAAGAGGCTTGGCCGAGAAGGAAGAATGAAGGGAGGCTGGGGAAAATTGCATTTATTTTCAGGTGGGATGCAAGCGAGGGCAGCTGGCAGTGGCCTCAGCCTGGCATAATTGCCTCAGGGCTCCAAATCAATGTTTACCACAAGACGAGGCATTTAATGTAGGTTATTCCGAGGAGCTAAGATTGACCAGCTGCTAGCTGTGTGTTCATGAAAGAAAGAAAATACTTTTATTCCACCCCGTCCTCGTGTTCCCGGCACGGCCGTGCCATAGCACCAGCCCAGGGTTCAGTTTGCCCTTTGTGGTGAAGTTTGGGTGCCCAAGGGGAGATGTGATTGCCCCGAGAGCAGCACCCACAGCAGTGAGCTGCAGGGTAATACATCAATTTCAAACGGGCAAGAGCAGGCTGAGTAAAACAAGGTGCCGTTCCTTCCGAGACACTGATTTACAATGTGCCAGCCCTGACCCCCCCGACATTCCCCCCACCAAAGGAAGTGATTACCAGCTCCAGCCCCCCCACCCCAAAACGCAGCCCAAAGAGCTTCAGCTGCAATATTCTGTATTTTGATTACAAGTCGTCAGACCAAGCTCCTAAATGACTTGGGATGAGTTTTTTCCCAAAGCACCTGCCCTGAAGAGGGGGTGCAGGCAGAGGGGGTGTGGGAACCCAGCTCCTGGGGGGCACACGGGGAGGGATGGAGCTGCCCCTCTGCTCCCAGAGGGTTATTTATTGTGCTGCTCCCTTCTCTCTTGGGGGTGGGAAGTGAAAGCAGTGAGCAGAAGGCTTTCCAGGCACTGCAACAGACCAGAAACCCACAATATCTAAACGTTTGGACTTGTTGTTCCCAACCCATCCCTGCATTAAAAGTTAATTGATGCATTAAAGATATGGCTTTTAAAGGCACAGTTATCTCCCTTCAGCATTTGAATGACACAGGCCAGAAAACATGATATTCTGGCTGTTGAAGAGAAAGGATTTCTCTCTATTATGTGCACATTAGGACATTCCTGATGCTTCTCGCCCACCTGCCCTCCTGTTGGCTGTGCTCCTGCCACAGCACCCGCCGTCCCCAGGCTCCTGATGGCCCTGTTCCCCGTGGGAAGGTCACTGGCTGCAATCACACCTCAGCCAGAAACCCAAAGCTGGGTCTTTTCAGGGCATTTTAGGAGACTTGATCATTTGTTTCATGCTGATTTGCAAGAGTAGGTTGCTTCTTACTTGGGAAAGGGCAAAACAAAGTTTTTTAGACAAAGAAAACTGGGTCAACAGGATCAAGAAAAAATAAATAAATATATATATATATAAAAATGTTGGTCAAATTCCCAAGGAGCATGGTTGGTTCATTCAGCCCAGGGGGCTGCAGCCCACAGCGATGCCTTTTCCACCTGGGAGTGGGGGTCCCACCCATCCGTCGCCCCTGGGCTGCAGCTCATCCCATCATCGTGCTGCTCTTGTTGGTGAGAGGATTTCCCTTTGTGCTCCCCCCGGCGCATGGAAAACAGCTTTAGAGCATCCAGGGGTTTCCGTGGTTTACCAAGGGGTTGGTATCCACATTTCTGCAAGCAGGTCCCCAGGCAACTTGAAGTGTTTTCCCCATGAACAAGGATCAACATTTTCTTAGAAGGTAAGAATTTTCCGTCCCTCTTTTCCCCTCCTTTCTGCAGCAGGAGGTTTCCTGCCCGGCACCGGGGAGAGTGGAGAAGAGCACGTGGGATCGTGGTGTGGCCCAGCCGAGCTCCACGTGCTGTGAGCCCCGGGACAGCCCAGCCGTGAATACAATGCCTTTTTACAGCGATATATTCAGCATCTGTGTTCAAAACTGATACACTTTTCTAGCTTAAAATTCCTAATGGGTTTTTATCAGCTGCATCAGACTTCTCCACGTGAGGAGGGCTCCGCTCTCAGCTACACCAGTGTGACAGTAAGAGATGTTAGAACATGCTCAGAGCTGTGTTTTGCTGCTCCTCTCCTCTTTGGGAACTCGGTTCTGGGTGGGTCGTTCAAACGCCGGCTCTTGGGTCCCCCAATTCCACGCGGGGAGCACAAAGGGAGCCCCCTTTGAAGGAGGAGGGGGCTGTGCCCTGCCAGCGGCGCTCCCCAAGCCTGAATACTCCCTGTAACTCTCCAAAACTTCTTTTCTCACCACCGGAGAAAAGTGCTCAGGGCAGCTATTAAAGTGTAATCAATCAGTGTCAAATAAAAGTCATCAGAATATGACTAAGAGTCTGATTGCCTGTAACCAACATAATTAGATGGTGAGGATTTTCTTTCTCTTCCCTTTCTGCAAGAAGGCTAAAAGCCTCCAAAATTGGAGCTAATATCCTCTGTCTGGAGCAAGGTGAATTCACATTTGACCTATTGTTCAAATAAAAATTCTCCTCAAATCCAGCCCGGCCCAGCAACAGCTCTCACAGTGAGGGCTTCAGCACAGACCTATCCAGAGAACACTAAAAAAAAAATCTATAATCCCTGAAATTTGTTTCCATTTAGCATGTGTGATGGGGTAGGTTTGGAGGGTGACAGGGCAGGAGGGAAGGTCTTCATCTCGCTCACTAATCACCACTGTGTGAGCAGCCTCCGTCCCAGCATCAGTGAGCATCAAGCTGGAAGCACTGGCTAAATAAAGCCACGTGTGGGTTGTTGGGGAGGCGAGGGAGGGTCAGCAGGGAGAGGGGGGACCCACAGGCAGAACCCTCTCCCCATGGACCTGGCAAGACTCCACTTAGGGGGGATGGAGGGGTGGATCCCTAGGAATCCCTAGGATAGATGGGGGTCCCTGGGGTGGATGGGGGGTCCCTGGGATAGGATCATAGAACCGCCCAGGTTGGAAGGGGCCTTAAAGATCATCTAGTACAACCATCAACCTAACCCTGACAAAAAAAAAAAGAAATAAGAAATAAAAATCACTGAACCATATTCCTGAGGACCATGTCAACCCATCTTTTGAACACCTCCAGGGATGGTGCCTCAACCCCTTTCCTGGGGAGCCCATTGCAATGCCTGACAACCCTTTTAGTGAAGAATCCAATCTTCCCCTGGCACAACTTGAGGCCATTGCCCCTTGTCCTCTCTCCTGTGACATGGGAGACGAGACTCCCCTCTACACCCCCCACCTCTCTACACCCCCCATTCAGATAATTATAGAGCACGATAAGGATGGGATAAGGATGGATGGGGAGTCCTTGGGATGGATCTGGGACTTTTTTTTACTAGGAAGGAAAGGATGATGCTGGCCAGGCTCCATCCCCGCCCCGGTGCAGCCCGTATCAAAGCTGTCATCTTTGTATCTCCGGTATCAACAAACCCGATTTCCTCCAGCTGACGAAAGCAGGTCGTGTTTCCATATTCCCTGTCACTGCTTATCTGTCTCCTCTCACCCTCCAAATCCTCTTTCCATTTATATTGGCTTTAATGAAGAGCTGGCGTCCTGCGGCGCCGCCTCCCGCACCCCGGCACCAGCCCCGCCCCGGGTACGGCTCCCGCCCCGCACTCACGGGGGGAAGCAGAAGTTTTCCTGCCCGCTTCAGCCGCGCTCTCTGGCTGACCTTTAGGTGAGGTTTTTTTCCTCCAGCTATTTCTTTTTTATCAGATATTTCCTCCTGTCATCCTGCCTCTAAGGTGACCTGCAGAGGAAGCAAACAAATGAGGCTCTCATTATTTCGCCCTTTTTTACTTCGCTCCTTGAAATGTTTTATCGATCCGTTTCTTCCTCACCTCATTTGTGCATGTTTTGGCATGGAGCTTGTTTGGGGGAGTTCCTGGTAGGAAATGCTCGTTCTTTTCCTGATGTAATTCTGCTTCTGCTCAACCCCAGGGGCTGTCGGGGCAGGGAGCTCCAGGGGAGCATCATGGTGGGTTCCCTGGACCAGGGCTCCTTTTCCCAGGTCCAGGTGAGGTTGGGAGCACAGTGGTGGGGAGGGGGGGGGGGTGCATCTGAGCACACAGCCCGGATGGGCAGCCTTTGCCTCTGCTCTGTGGGATTGGTCCTTATCAGCTGTCTGGTTCTCAGCATCCCTTAAAAAGAGTCCTCAGCATCTCTCCAAAAGATCCTCAGCATCATCTTCAAAGGACTTCAGCATCACCCTGAAAGGTCCTTGGCATCACCCCAAAAGATGCTCTCCCCCAACCTGTGCCGAGCGTGGCCGGGCTGCCACCACCAGCCACCAAACCATCCAACTGCTCCGCTCTCCTCAGCACTGAGTAATTAAAAAAAAACCCAACCCAGCGGAATAGAAGTAATTCCCACTTAGCCGAAAGGACCTGCTGTAATTCGTGATGGGAAGGAGACATTCAACAGATGTGCATTAGCATAATGTGGAAATGGTGTGAAGCAGGGTGCTATTTTTCTCCCCAAGCTGCTTACAGTAAGCAGCTCCCCCCCACCCCCCCCCCTTCCCTTTGCTTCAGTTTTTCCCATCGAAAAGGAAGATCAGGAAGGGCTGTCACACGAGCAGTGACCTTGCTCCCGGGGCTCTCCAGGTGCAAACCAGCCCAGCATGAACTGGGACAGGTTTCCTTTGGCGGTGGAGGAGGTGGGCAAGTGGAGCCAGGGCAGCGGAAGCCCTCCCCGGGGCACACAGCCTCCCACTCCCACTGCATCCCCCCTCCCCCCCGGGCCCCCCCCCCCCCCCCCCCCCCGCCCCCCCCCCCCCCCCCCCCCCCCCCCGCCCCCCCGGCTGCTGACATTTCTCCTCAGGCTCTGGCATTTATTTTAATCCGTCTTGGTTTTGCATTTCCCTCGCAGGATTAAGGGGCGAAGCAGTGAGCTGTCGGCACATGGAGATGAACTCACCCCATGTGGGAATCCCTGCCCTTGGCCACCACCCACAGGGTGGGAGGGGAAACTGAGGCAGCCTCGGGTGAGGGGTGAAAAGCCCCCCAAAGACCCTGCAGGGCAGTTTTTCCTGCCTGTTGAGCACTGGCAGAAGTTGTCTGTGGTTAAGGCTGTGCCTACCTTGAGATGGCATCCCTGGACTCGTCCCCAGATGGGCTGTCGGGTCCTCCTGGGAGCAGCTCGTGTGCGTGTTTCGGGCTGGAGGGCACACGTGTGTGCACACACACACGTGCACACACACATACGTGCCCGAGGGCTGTGCCAGGTCCCCAGTCAGCTCACATCACAAAGCACGACGAGTCCCACAGCCGCTCGACATCCCTGTCTGGGCACCGCCTGACAGATGGACAGACAGATGGACAGATGGACAGGCCATCGTGCACTGCTCTCCGGGCACTGCCTGGGAGACAGATGGACAGAGAGACCATGTGTGCAGATGGATGGACAAACAGCCGCTCGTGTCCAGCATCCTCCCGGCTGCACATCGTCTGCCCGCAGGCTCCATCTTGTGGAAGATGTTCCCCTGAGAAGCCAGAGTGGGAAGAAGCCCCTGGGTGAGGGTCCACTCCTGCGAGGGTCTACTCCTGCCAGAGTCCCCTTGGCACCCCCAGCATGGACGCAGGGTCCTGGGTGGGCTGGCAAAGCTGGCACCCAGGCAGCACCCCGGCTCCTAAGCTCTGCCTCCACGGGCTTCAGAAGATGGTACGGCCCCATGGAGTTACCAGAGACATAAACGTGGTGGAATTTGTTCCAACAGATGGAGGACAATCTTCCTCTCATCATTTATCCAGCACCCCCAGGCCCCCTCGCCGGTCCCCAGGCGGCAGAGGACTGATGTGGGAGGAGGTGGATGACACCGTGCTCGTCCCCCCGTGCTCCTACAGAGAGAATTTATCTCTCCCCGTGTAGGGGAATGTAGATTCAGCAAACAGAGGAAGGAAGGGAAAGCGGTGGCGGGTCCCGCCGTGCTGTACCGGAGAGTGATGCCGGGGTTTGCCGGCACTGGTGGCTCCCCCCGCACCCCACACCTTTCCCCTTTCCCTCTTCAGACCCCCCCAGTGCCTGGCTGTGGGACAAACCCAGGTGGCTTCCATTCTGCTGGATATTCTGCCTTCGTTGGGGTTTATTTCTCATATAACGTGACCCAGAAATTCCACTGTGTATAATTTAATGACACGTTAGGAAAAGATTAATCACTGGACGCAGCGCTCACGTTGGGCTCCTTTGCTGGGGTCCCCTGGCCCTGGGCCCCGGGTGATGTCTCCCCTCGAGGGTGAGGGTTTCGGGGGGCAGCAGTGCCAGGCAGGAGAGCTGCCTGCACCCGCCCCCCGAGTGTCCTGGGTGACTTTGCAGCCCCGAAGCCAAGGACTTGGACAGAGGGATGGCACTTGGTAGGAAAACAGGATATGCAAACCTCTCAAGACCACATCCAATTTCCACTCATTAAGCCATAATTTCCATCATTTTAATTACATAAAAAGCAGATAAATGGTGAGTATGCTCCTTCTTGTGCCTTTTCTCTTAATTATTAGTCCTTTGCACGGGCCAGTTTGCAATGAATCAGCCTTTAAGCAGCGTTCAATCAGAACATGCTCTGCTTTATTTGAATTATCTTGTTGGCCGATCATTCCCCAGAACATAATAAAACAAACATTAATTACTACTTCAGCGGGTGTAATCTTCTTGAAAGCACTCAACGCTACTCGAACGCCATTGTAGCCTCACACTCCACACTTTAAGGCGCGCGGGTAAACAAACTCCTTCAGCAGGTCGGAAGGTGGAGCAGAGCCCTCGCCTGCTGCTCTGAATGGGTGGCCTCAGAAAAGTTTGGAAGATGTGTGGATATGCCAAGGGAAAAGCCAAGCCTGGTGCTCAAAGAGGATAGAAGTTGTGGCCGCTCAGCAGGATGCTGTGGGATAGAGCAGGATGCTGTGGGATGCAGTGGGATGGAGTATGATGTTGTGGGATGCTCTGGGATGCAGTGGGATGCTGTGGGATGCAGCAGGATGTAGTGGGATGGGGTGTGATGTTGTGGGATGCTCTGGGATGCAGTGGGATGCTGTGGGATGCTCAGACTGCAGCACGCTGGGCTCCCAGCACTGGGACCGAAAGCGATGCCAACACCTGCGTTTGGGTTTGTACAGGGTTTATCCAGGTGCTGCCTCGTTGATTTGGAACATTTCATGTAGGTGTCAATGGCAACTCCTAATCTCCACTCAGTTTTCGATGGCATTTCCAACGCTGTTGCTAAAATACTCTGGGCATGAGGCCTTACCAGGGGAGGAGGGAGAGCCAGGCGCTCAGCATGTGGGAACATCAGTAAAACTTGAGCTGTCGGCTCAGAACAGGATGGCAGGACATGCCTTGGGCTCACCTGGCCAGCTCCTCACTGGCCCTGGCAAGGTCAGATTGCTCCCTCTCTCCCCAGCTGGGGACATGCACAGCTGGGGCCACTCAGCACCCCCACCTCGCCTATAAAGGGCTGCTGCAAAGCCCAGGTGAGCTTTTGAGCTGAAAGGAGAGGTCTCTGGTGTGAGGGCTGTTCTGTTGGAGTCTCTCCTTCTGCTGATCCTCCTTTCCTTCTGCTGATCCTCCTTTCCTTCAGAAAACCCCTGCCTGGGAAAGGCTGCCCAGGAAACCTGGTGGGGCTGCTGCAGGCTCTGGTGTGGGCTCAGGCTTTACAGCCCCAGGGCTTCCCTGCCCTCAGGAAAGCTCTTCCCACCAGCAGAGTGATGAGAGAGCCAGGAAAACATCGGCATGGGGCAGTAAAGAGGATTCTCTAGGAGCAACAAGCTTTGTGGAACACAACTTATGGTCACCCTGGGCCAGCTCTGGAGACATGAGGTGAGTCGGGGTTTGGGCTTTCCTGACTGGGAGCACTGGTTTGAAGGTGGCTCGGGAGGTCTGGTGGTCTCAACTGGTCAAACACTGAAGTTTGAAGGTCTGAGGGGGTCCTGTCCTTCAGGGAAGAACTCTGGGGGTACAGAGAGAAGGGAAAGGCAGAGCTGCAGCTGGCAGCCATCATGATGCTGAGGGGGATCCAGGCAGCGCTGAGCCAGTTTCTGTAGCGTAACTGAAGGGATCTGTTCTGTTGGGGGCTTTCAAATGCAGAGGAGAGAAGAATAAATCTCAGTTCCTGACACCCTTCTGCCATGCTGACTTAGAGCAAAGCCGTGCACACCCTCCTAATGAGGAGCAATACTCCTGGCACTCGAGTTTCTTCCTCAAAGAGATGGCTGGGGTTTCTCCCCACCAGCCTGTTCAAACACCCCCTGCTGAGGGACCCCCAGTGCTCCTGCTCCCGGGGTCACCCTCCTGGTTCCTTGGTGGGTCATGGCTGGGGAAGTATCTGCATTGCTGTGTGTGGATGTAGCCTCTTCCTGTATCTCTGCCCTTGGGGTACATCTCTCCTGCCCCCCATCCCCCCGCCCAATACCCCAGGATGGAGATGGGGGCTGATTCTCACCAGCCTGTGTGGGGACCCAGTATTTGCCTCTGGCGTTTCAGCTTGTCTGCAAGCAAGGAAGGGTTTAGCCGTGTTTTAGCTGGGAGAGGGAAGAGACGTGTCCAAAGGCAGGCAGCAGTGTGACATTTTTCCAGCCAGTGTAAGTTCAACATCATTAGAGATGCCTCCTACACGTACTGAGGCACAGGGAAGTTTTGGCAAGGTCTCTCCCTGGTGGGACTGCTGGCTCTGAAGCCTCTCCCCAGCTCCTCCACCTGCAGAAACCCGGCCCTTTGGGCTTTCTCTTGGACTTACTAAAAGATATAAAAATGAGGGCAATTTTCCTTGCCCATAGCCCCAGTGCCAGCTGCAGAGCGTTTCCAAAAGGATTTTTGCATTTCATTAGATGCAAAGCTTCTGTCTGAGAGAAATCAATTGCAGCCTGAATCTTAAAGACAAAAATCAATTGTAACTCCACTTTCCAAGTGTGGGCTCATACGCCACATCGACTGAAGAGCTCGGGCAGCCTCCAGGTCCAAAGGGACCCGTATGGACTGTCATGTTAGGGGTCTGCAAGAACAGAAAGCAGATAGGAATGCAGAGAGAGCACAGGCTCTTCTTTGGGGCATGGTTCTTTAAGGAGATGGTTCTTGTCAGTGTGGGAATGTACCCCACTGTAGTGGGAAACCCATCCTCTGTGCAGGTTTCCATGGAGAGCTACTTGGAATCAAAACTTACTCTGTGTGGGCATCCTCAGGTGTGCCTGTCCAAATACAGCCTGGAAGGAAAATATCTTTGTGTTTCCTAAATCTTCGATCCTGTTACTTCTAAAGCCTGGGTTTGCATCTCTGCAAGAAGAAAAGGAATTTAAGTGTGCTCTTAAATAAGGACATTGTTCTGTGTCATGTTGTTAACGCCCCCCCCATTCTCCAAAGGGCTGTGTGTTTCTTCCCCATCGGTGTTTCCCCCAGGCAGGGTGCCCAGGCAGGGGGTGACGGGGCACAGGACAGCCAGGGAGAGCCCCGGTCCAGCCCAAGCATCCTGGGGCAGGAGGAGGAGGAGGAGATGCTGTGCAGATAGAGCCATATGTTGTCAAGTTAATAAAAGACCTTGGAAAGCATAAATCCTCTGGCTGCTGGCTGCTAGCCCAGGTGCATAATTTCCTTGCCATCGGGGGGAGCAGGCAGCAGCTGTACAGCTCCTGGATTGTAAGCTAATGAAAAAGCCCACAATGAAACGCTCCATCCCCCAAGGACAGCGAGGGAACGCGGCGCTCGCTGTCAGAGCCATTATTTGTGTTGGAGGAGAGCCTGGCAGGCTCTGGCAGGGCTTCCTCCTGCTCCCGGGGCTGGGGCAAGGCTATTCCTGCTGCAAACTGGGGGTCCGGGGGGCACGGCGAGCCAGGACCTGCCTCTGGCTGGGAGGGAAAGGAGCTGCCCCTGAAAAAGAAGGGAAAAGCCCATTTCCCTGCTGCAGGTGGCCGAGCTGTGAACCCATTGCTGTGAAAAGCAGAAGTTTGGGATGTGCTGGGTGGGATAAGCACGGAGAGCAGGAAACAGCGAGGGCTGAGGGACCCCGGGACCTTCCCCCCGACACGGTTGGTGCTTTGTGAGGCAGTCCTGGGCCCTGCTGGCTGCGGGATTGATTCCCAGAAACTTTTTTTATCACTAAAATAAATTCTCAATGACCCACCTGAGGCTTAGAAGGAACAGGGAAGCTGCTGTGTCTGATTCAGCCAGAACACAAAGCTATTTCCTTTCTCATTTGCGAACCCGAACATTCAGACATACACAAATTAATGACTATTATTATGAGCCTCATTAAAGGAACTATTCTTTAGGGGGAACCATCTTCCCCAATTCCAGGGCTGTGTTCTGTTTGCTCGGCTATTAATCGGTGGCAAACTGTGAAATTCTCCATTTTGCATGATTAACTTTGTGCCGCCTGTAACTTGCTGGCCGGTCGCCTTCCCAGGGCCAGCAGGGATGGAGCTGGGGGTCGTGGGGGCAGATCTGGGGGTTGGTGGAGGCAGAGCTGGTTCCCACACCCGGATACTCCTCTGGGACCACAGGGACCGAGACCTGCTCCCTCTGCCTCCCACACTGAGCATATTCACTCTGCTTCCCACCACTCCAGCAAAACTGTCAGACTTTTTAGGGAAATAAACACTACACTGGGATATTTTTTTTCCTCTCTCCTCATCCTCATGTGGATTGATCCGAGTGTTCATCCTCGCCTTAAGTAGGGAACCGGCACCGCATCTCGAAGCCTCACTTTGCCTTTTGCCACTAAATTATATTAAAAGGGCTTTCATGTTATCCCGTAAGTAGGTGCTTTTCATTCCAGCCACATCTCCTCCCGCCCTGCCGGCCTCCTCTCCTCAGTGAGAGCTTTCCTTGCGTGTACAGGAAGGGAGGGCACCTCGGTTATTGCTCTCACACGGATTTTAGGCACCTCAAACACAGCAGGGTGTCATGATTGGAGTGACAACCTTCTTCCCTGTGGGCATGTGAATAAGTGTGATCGGCTCCTACCCCCTCCCTGCAGCCTGGGTTCCTGTCCCCCCCCCATCTCCTAGAGACCCCTCCATCCCCTGGGGACTGAAAATTCTCATGGAGATGAGCTGAACCCCAGTGTGTCTGGAGATGTGCTCCCTTCCTGAGGTTGAGATACGTGTTTTCTGCTGCCCATCTCTAACAGAGGTGCTGCAAGCCAGGACCTGGAGATGGATTCTTCTAATCACAAGTCATCAGCAATTCTCCTCCTGGGAAAGGTGAAGGCCCTGGGGAAGCAGACACGGCCCTGCAGCTGTGCTGGGTCTCCTTCAGACATGTTAATCTCTGTCTTGGAAACTGGGAGAAAAGGGCAGCTTCCCCAGAGTGCCCCCCGCAGCATGCTGACCTCCCCCCCCCCCAACACCGTGCTGGGCCACTGAGTGATGTCCCTGTTACCTGCTGGAGCACCAGAGGATGGTGTCAGGACCACTTCTGCACTTGAACTGCTGAAGGAGGAGGAGGAGGGATGGCGAGTTCATGACCCTGGTAGCAGAGACACCATCAAGGCAGCTTCACCTGTCCCTTCGATGCCCAAGGATCTGCTAATTGGGAGTGATGCTTGGCCCGAGCCCCATTTGGAGTCTCAAACAGATTCTTCTTTTACAATGGATGAAAAAGCCTCAATTTTCAAGAAGTGCATCAAGCCCTTAATTGGGATTTTAATTCCTAAATGGCAGCAGGTAGAGCAAACCTGGCTCCCCAGGCTAATGCATCCTGGTTATTAGAGAGCAGATGCCCCTGGAAGGGAGGAGGGGTGGCAGCATTTGCATAGCAATGAGGTGCTCTCCAGCCCCAGAACCAAAGTTGATTTTTCTTTTGCATCTAGAAGCAGACATGAGTGGTACTTATTAATTTGTGTCCACCTCTGAATGCACTTAGCGATTCAAGTCCAATTAGTTTTCAGAGTGCCCAGGTAGGAAGTAATCATTAAAAACATGTAAATTAAGTTACTGGGGAGCTTAATAGATTAGTCATTGACTTTCTAGCTTATGTTGGCTCTTAACCTTCAGCTTCAATTAATCACCAACAATTTCTCTGAACTGGCTACAAAAGGTTAGAGCCTGGGGGCTGCGGCATCACCGAAATGTGGGCTGACCTTGGTGGGAGGCAGCAGGGGAACTGGTGAGGGGAGCTCTCCCTTGGCATCTCCCTCGGGCAGCAGCTGGGGGACCCCCTCTCCTTCCAGAAACAAAGACTTTGATTGGTGCAAGTGCTTCATTTGGGGATAATGAGCTGCTGCCCCCGGGGGGGGGGGTGTCACTTCTGGATGGGGGCTGGCCCTGGGCATTCAGACCACCCTGGAGGTCCCAACACTGCTGCTGGGCTCTGCCCACATCCAGAGCCACTTACTGCCTCCAGAAATGATCATTTTATTAACTTATGGACAGCGGTGTGTGTTTTGAGTGGGTGCCTTGGGGATGAACTACTTGTAAGTGCAGGTCTCCCTCTAATTCTCCTACTGACATCTCTTCTTCTGGGCTGTTTTCCCACCGTGTTTCCCACCCTGCAATAACGGAGTCTCAGTTGCAACTGGAGTTAATAAGAGTTAATCTGAAATTATTAGATGCCCTAATAGATTAGGAGGCATCTACTATAAAGGTGGAGTCTCCTGGTGGTGTCTGTGACAGAGGACACGCAGACCCCCTGCTCCCCCCGGGCATCCCCAGCCCGGCTGCCATGGGCAGCAACTTTATCAAGGAGTGGAAAATGAAGGAAATATCTTCTAAAAAGATATCGGGCTGTGAGCATTTGAAAAAGCTATTTCTAAAATTGCAATTACCAGGAAAGAGAACAAATTACCACTTCAGGGACCGTCACACATGGAGAATCAGAGCTTTGGGAAATAATCAGAAGAATATATTCACAGAAGTGCATTATTTATATTGAAACATTTTAAAGTAAAGGTCAAAAGGAGAAGCTGAAGATTAGTAAATAGGAAAATGCAAGGATCACTTTACTGCTGTAATGATTATGGTCCATTTTGATTATGACCGCATTAGTCACCCGGACACATAAGTCACTGCTGAGCAGCGCCCAGAACAGGCTTTTAGGAGTTAAGGGGATGATGGATCCTCAAGGACCCCTCCGTGGTGCTTCTGCTGGTCCCTGCTCTGTTGGTCTCCTCAGCAGCAGCTGCCAGGTCCCTCCTCCTTGTGCCCTTCAGGAAGCTTCACCTCCAAGAGGTGGATTCCCCCAACTCTGCAGACCCTGGAGGTGGTTCCTGGGGCCTCAGGGGTCCCACAGCTCCTTCCATTGTGGGTGACACACACAGACCCTGCGTGCCCTGTCCTTCTGCCTCATCTCACCTCACTTCCCATCCCCAAGGGTGGGCACGTGTGAAACCGCATCTGCTAATCACCTTTCCTTTCCTGCCTTTCCGTGATGACTTCTTGTAAGACAGCAGTCTCTTTTTCCTCCCCTTTTATTATCATAGATCATTTTTTAGATCGCACCAACCTGCCAAGCTTCCCCTGGCTCCTTCTGAGCTGCTACAAAGGCCTTAAAACTGATATACGGAGAGAGTACTTCCTGGGAGGAGCAAAGGGGGCAGGAGATAATGGTCCTGGGGTGCCAAGGGGAGGTGAAAGTTGGGGTCTCACAGTCCCTGCCCCCCTCATACATCCTCCAAGGATTGAAGGAGCTGAGCTGGACCATGAGGCCGACCTGGCTGTGTTCGGCTTTGCCAACAGCCCCCAGCTCCTCTCCACCTCCCTCCCTGTTGAAGGAGCCCTGAGAAAATATTTGCCATTTATAAGCAGTGAAAATAGGATTGATTTACTGTAGTGACATCTCAAAGCATGAAGTGGCACTTTTACACTCGTATCACCCATTAGACATCTGAAGGCATCAGCACAGCCCATTTCATTTTTAAAGACGTACAAAATGCTTGGAGGAAGCCATTTGACATCCCCATTCTGGGAGCTATGATAGCGTGCTGAAAATAATACAAATGCATCACAAGTCTTACGTCTGCTCGTTTCGCTCCCCGTTTTCCCGTCGAGTTGTGTCAATACACTGCTAAAGAGCTGGGAAGTGGTGCTCTGTAATTTTTCTATATGTCACAGCTGCTGAAGAAGCTGCCCTTAAACCAAAGCAGCAATCGTGTCTGTGTCTGGAGGGGGCTCCAGCCCCCTGTGGTGGGAGCATCTTATGGAGGGTGTCGGAGCATCTTATGGGAGGTTCTGCCTCTTCCATCAGAGCTGCTTCTGGAGACTTTGTGCCTGAGCAGCCTCTGCTGCCCAAGAGGAGGAGAAAAGCACTTTGGGCAAGGACTCTTCCTGCTCTTCCCTGAATCAGGGCTGTGGCAGCCCCTGAAATCACCTCTGTCCAAGCCTGGAGCCCAGGGTGTGATACCTCAGGGACCCCAGGGACACCCTAGCTGCAGGGGGGGGCTTTTTCTCACCCTCCAGCTGCGGGGCTTTTCTCCCCAAACCCATCAGCAGCTCGGTGCTGGAAACACTCACAACTTTTAATGGTATTAATCTGTCACCAGGTGCCAGGGGGGAAGAGCCTGAGAGTGTTTCTGAGCAGTAATAGCTGTGCAACGAAGAGCGCCGGCCCTGATTTATTAACAAGGAGATTACACAGGTTCCCAGCTACTGACAAATGGCCCCAATTTTAGCCCCCCACCCCCCCCCTTCTCCTCCCAATCAATACCTTTTAATCAAATCAAATCGCACCAAATTGAATTAAGGAAAGTGTCCAAAGTAACCCCAAAGTGCTGGGGTGCTGGTTTCAGCACAATCCGACACTGGGAGGTGTGGGAATGAACCAGCTCCGTGCTGCCAGTGAGAGGAGCCTGGGGCTCGGGCAGGGGGAGGAAAGGGGGGGTTAAGCTGCTGCCCCAAGGCTGGTACAGGGAGTCCAGGGCATCCCCAAATTCCCTTGCCTGAACTCCAGTGGTTTTCCTGAACGTACCCTAGGCCTAGTGATGCTAGAGACCCCGCTTAATTGCGAGGTTTCCTGTGGCCAAGGCTGCTTGGGAGGATCCTTTATACACCCAGGATGTGTTGAAGCAATAGGACACAAAAGGACTGAATACAGATATAAATATATATACACACCCGCATCATACAAAACTAGGGTGCTGTTTCTCTGGTGTCCAACCTGGCACAAGCAAATCCAAGGAGCTGGCAGCAAAGGAGGGGACCCCCCAACCTCTTCCCAAAGCTTTCCTTGCTCCCCCCCAGCAATCCAGAGGGGTGGCACCGCTTAAAGAACTACCTTGGAATATTCTTTGCCCTCGCTGCTGTGTTGCTCTCGTGCTTCCGTCGTGTTTATGCAGTTTCCTTATTGTTCCTTGGGGTTTGCTCTATTTAGCTGCTCATGCTTCCACTAAGTTTTAGAGCTATTTCTGCGTATGTATTATTCTCTGACATAATTTTTCAGCACTGGTTATATTTAGAGAGCTTGTTCTTTGGGTGAGGCTTTCTCATTTTCCGTTTCGTTGGGTGAACTCCTCTGATTTCTGTACTCTGTATTTCAGGCTCCAGTTGATGTGCGTTAACTAATTACATTGTGGGATGCCAGATGAGGCCGAGCTCATGCTTCCTCTGGTTTTTGTAGTGATATTTATTTGTGATAAGGCAGAAGGCAGCCGTGGAGAGATGCATCCCCCTGCCTGAGCATTACAACTGTATCAGCGTCCACTAGATGAGCTATGAAAGGAGTTCCACCATGAAAAGAGAAAAGCTGCTGCAGTGGGACCCGGATTACTTTATTGCACTCTCTGTCTATTAAGCCCTGCTCCCCCGGCTGCTTTTCACCTCCTTGGCCAAGCGTGGCCCTCTCCGGGGGTGGCCGGATGGCTTTGTGGGTCAGCAGGAATCTCCTGGTCTCCAGGGAGGGTTTCCCTGGGGTCTGTGGTGGTTTCTCCATCCATCCTCACCCAGCTGGATGCTTCCCCTCTATCTCCAGCCACTTCTCATCCCCCGCCCCCTGCGTGGGCTCTCGTTTCCCCAGCCACCTCTCTCACTTCGTTGCCTTGATCTATTTTTAATGCTGCTCTTGTTTTCCCCTCCTCATCCTTCTGCCTTCCATAAAACACTTGACTTTTCATGGCGTAACTGACATTTCACAGGGACTCCTCTTGCACATGCCCTGGTTGCCCTGATGGCCAGCTAGCGGCTCGCGGGAGCATCCTGGCATCCCAGCTCTGGGCACCACTGACGTGTCCCCATGGGCCAACCATGACCTTGGTCCTGTCACCCAGCGGTGGCCTCAGTGACCAGCCCCTCTCCTGGAGCTCCTCATCCGGGCCCAGCATCCCAGCACCGCCTTCGGAGACGATGGCTGGAGCTGTGCCAGCAGCGGCAGCTGGAGCCAGGCAGAATTAAAGTCTTAATTGCCTGTGATAATTAAAAATCTGAGGAAGTTTCCCCAAAGCACGAAGCTGTGTCCTGGCCTAATCCGAGCGTGCGCAGTTACAGGCAGCGGAAGGACGGCTAGCTTGTGCCTCCAAATCAGCCCAATGACGGTTTGGGGATGGTTTGGGCTGTGTTTTTCGGGCTCCTGCAGCAGGTAGTGAGGGGAAGTTACCCCATCCCTTTTTCTGGGGAGGGGGCTTGATCCCAGCCCTGGACCAGTGTTATCATACAGGTGGCTCCTGCAAACTGCATCGGCATCCAACCAGCCAGTCCTGGGGAGCCGTGCTCATTAGGAGCAGTGTCAGTCTGCAACTAATTAATGGTTCTGTGGGTTGGGCAGTGCTGGTGGGGGCCCAGGTATCCCACCTCCAGCCCCTTCCCAGAGGTTTGGAGTCCATGTGGCACAGGGAAGGTGCTGTGGGGAAGCAGTGAGGGAGGGACAGGATGGTGACAGAGCTGTCCCCGTGCAGGGCTGGCTCCGTGCTCCCCGGCACCCGCCAGCACCCGTCTGGGCCAACAGTGAGGGAGAGGATGGAGGAAAGGCTTTAATAACCATCTTCAGTCCTGTGCATGTGGTTAACTGCAGCTGCAGATTTATGGTTCCAATTAATCGTGCGAGTAAATTAGAGGCGCCCAGGTGAAACCGCAGCCAGAAGACATTTCCTACGTGTTCCTTCCCTTCCTTGGCACTTGCCCATCCCTGCCCACCCCATGGAGAGCAGGGCAGAGCTCCCTCCTCCTGCCCTGAGGAAGGCATCGGGGATGCCAAGTGACAGGAGACAGGACAAGGGACAATGGCCTCAAGTTGTGCCAGGGGAGGTTTAGATTGGGTATTAAGAAACCTGGTTCCCCCCTATTGCTGCCTATCCTTCCTTAGCCACAGTCAGCTCTAGCAGGGGCCAGGCATTCCCAAGACTCATCCAGGGGCTGGCTCTGTCCCTGAGCCCCCCAGGGCACCCCTGTGCTGCAAACCCCTCTCCACAGCCATCCTGGGTGGGGGTTGTCCCTTGTGCTGGGGGCTCATGGGGTCAGAGTGGTGTTTGCAGCAGCCCTGTGACCCCTCAGCTCTCCTCCCTCTGTTGAGCTGAGCCCTGGCAGAGCATCGTGGCTGCAGGAGGGTGACCTTGCAGCCCGTGCTCCTCCGCTCCTGCTCCTCACCAGCCCTGGAAGCCACGGCTGAGCCTCCGCTTCCCGGGAGAGAGCTCCATCTTCCCCGCCGACAGCGCATCCCAACTCCCCGGCATCACGCAAATCTCATCAAGCTCCCTCCTAACCTTTGCACAAAGGTTGTGAGAAATGCCAGGGCTGTATTTCAGAAGAAATACGAGTCCGAATGGTCCCTGGCTCGTAAAGTCTCCAGCAGGAGGCTGGGGGGGGGCAGTGGGGCTCTGCTGCCCACACGGGCATCACCCAGCCCCTGGCAGGTCCCACCGCAGCCACGTGGGGACGGCTCCTCCGGAAGACACCGACCCTCTGCGTCTCGCTGCGATGGATTAGGAGAGCAGGGCTGGCCTGTGCTCTCTTATCTGACCAGTAATTGAACGGAATAAGCTCTCTTATCTCTCTGGTCCGGCTCTTCCCTGGCAACCCCCTTATCTCCCAGCCCTTGGAGATTGCCAGGCCGTAGAGCCTCTCGTGAGGGTGCTGCATCCATCCTCTTCTGCCAGGCTTGGGGCGTCCCAGCATGGTGGGGGGCACGGCCCCTCTTCTGCCCCTCATCCCACTGTCTGGGGCATGGCTCCTGCTGGAGGGGCCATCCGAGAGGATGCTCCAGGTGTGGCAGTGGGAGTGAAGATGCTGCTGGGGCTGCGGGCAGGCAGGGAGCAGTGAAGGATCGTGAAGGATGCGCAAAACCCTCCTATTTTCAGCAGGAAGAGCCCTGGAAAGGCAGAGAGGACCCTGCTGGAGTGCCCGGAGCACCAGGGTTTCTGCTGCTTCCACAGCATAATATTCCCCCACGCTGAGCTCTGCTCATTTCCCGGGAGGGGGGGGGGGGGGGGGGGGGGGGGGGGGGGGGGGGCAGGGGGGAACTGACTCTGACACTGGTTCAGCTGCAGCTCAGGGGGCTGCTCGGGAGGGTGCGTGTCTTTCTGCTCAGGCAAAGGCAGAATTGGACTCGGACAGAAATCCAGAGAACCAGAGCATCCTTTTTGTTAGACCCTGACTCTTTGCTTCGCCTTTGATCAGCACCTTCCGTTGCGGGCACTCCGGGCCCCGTCCCTCGAGCATCTCCATGTGAAGGTTGTGGGGGGAAATATTGACTATTTGGATTTAGTTATTTCATTATCGGTTATTGTTGATTGTATGAGGAAATGGAGGATAAGAAGCAGCTGTGAGTGCTTGCCACTAGATGGCAATGAAAATGTCGCTGTCACTTGACACAGGCAGGGCTGGTGGCCCTGGGCTCTCCGGAGACACCCCAGTGTGCCCCCAGCCTCCTGCCCAATTCCCCAGTCCTCCTGGGGAACGCCACAAAGGGGGACAGAAACCGTTCTGCTCTTCGTTTTGTCACCCAAAGCCTTGAAATCCCTCCCGAGGTAAATGTGGTGCCGCAGCCGGAGCGGTGGCGCTGGGCTTCGTGTGCGCCGCTGGGAGCCGGCCCCCCCCTGGAAAGCGGGTAATTGGGTCTCTTAGGTAAACTGCGCCGGGTGGAAGGCGGCTGCAGCTGCACGGAGCTGATGGACCACTGAGGAGACATTAGCATGTGAAATGATGACCATTAACTTGATTAAAGAAAGGACACAACACGCATTTTGTTCTTGTATCGGAGCCGCTTCTTCCCATGAATCGTTGGTTGGGGATTTTGATTTCCTTCTGCCAGGAGACAAAACACCTCGGCAGCGATGGGTAATTGCTTACAGGCTGAGTTTTTCTAGGCTAACCTAATCTTGCCAGGGATTTGCTCTTAGCTCGAATGTGAGGAAGGATTTTCTTTAAGAGCGGGATGAAAAACACTGTCATATATTAGAAGCAGAATAAATGAGTTCTGAGCACTGGATTTACACGGGCTTTTCTTAAGTGATGGCTAACCCGAAAAAGCCATCCCCAGTTCCATCTGCAGGGATCTGAGGACCAGCAGCAGCGGGTGCAATCCTGCCCACCCCACTTCCTCCTGGAAAAGCGACTGTACATGTGGGAAAAACGGTCAGGCAACCTCTAACCTGGGATAACGGGGCAGGAAACTCTGCAGGTGGAAAACGTTCCCCTGGGGAGGGCTGGGAGACACCCAGGACTCACTGCCAGGGGCCAGGAGGGACATCCCTGGGTCCCTGGAGAGGGGTATCTGGCAGCACTAGGTGAGCATCACTGCCCCCTTCACCCCTCCATCCCTCTGCTGGCCCTGACGCCAGGTCAGCTGGGACGCCACAAGAGCAGGCAGATGTGCTCCTAATTAGGATGCATCAACTCAGTTAAAGCTGAAGACAAAGAAAATTAGAGAAAATGAAGAGGAAATGAAACGGCTCTCGCAGATGCAGGAAAAATATTTTTAGTCCTTCTAAGTCCACGGCGTCTGTTGTTTTTGAAGAGTCCGTGCTGAATCCTCCCGGGACTTGCTTCCTTTCAAATGAGGTTGCCATCTCCCAGTGCTGCAATTAGCCATGTCCGCACAGCTTCTATTTAGTACAACCAAAGCACTTAATTTTCATTAAAAAGATGACATTGTGAGCAGTTATGAAGGACGGGCGGCAGCCACTGGTACCCACGTTCCTGAGGACAGAGTGGGACACACAGATGCATAAATTATCAGGCTCCTTTTCCGCTTTTCTTCTTCTGCATCTCTGCAAAGAAGATCGACTTGATTGTAGGTGCCTCTCCTGATATCTCTTTTAAAATCCTATTTACATTTGTGTTAGATAATTCAGTATATCCATAAATTAGTGTTGAACAGCAGTTTGGTTTGTGGAAGAGTTGAATAATCTCCGCCTCATGCATATTCACGGTCCATCCCAGGATCCCCAGCAGAGGTAGGGGAGCCCAGGGAGCCTTCACAGGCAGGACCCCATCCTCCTCCAGTACCCCCAATGTACTGCTGACCCATCAGGGGCTGAACTGCCCCAAAGCCACTAGAAGGACGCTAAAGGAGTTCTCACTTGACTTTTAGCTCTGTTTAAGGTCGGAGGTGATGGGGCTGCAAGCACTTCCCTCGGCATCTCAGCAGGGCAAGACCTGCCCTCCCCCCAGGAGCATTTCCCTGCCCCGGAGCAAGCCACGGGCACCATGTTTCACTTCCAACCCCATCTTGCCACCCTGCGCCATCGTAGCCAAACTTCTGCAGTGCCTTTTCTTGCTCCTGCCAAAACATTGCTGGTTCTAAAGCGTAAACCCCTGGCGCTGTTCCTGCCCTGGCAGGGGACAGTTGGTACCCGACTGATTCAGCCATCACCGTGGCAACCAGCCAGCTCGGAGAGGGCGGGGGGGGGAGGAAGGAGGAGCATGGCATCGCACCCACCGAGGCGTTCGCCGGGCGAGGGCAGGCATCCTCACCCCCTCCACCACCAGCCCCAGGATGGAAACCTCGCAGGGTGCTGAGAGGAAGAAAACAGGGATAAAATAGGGTCGTTTTTATTTTTCGAGTTTTCCACGTTCATGAAAGCAAAGATTTGTGTGGCTGAGCCTGCAGACACACTGCTTCAAAGAGCAATTTTAATTGAAATGGTAATGATGAAAGTTTTGCAGCCAAAATTGAAATATGCATTACAAGTATTCCCTCCTCCTGTAAAGCACAGTAACACGAAGAGCAATAACAAAAATAAGGGTATTTCAGGAGAACCCTTTGGTCTCTGTCAGTGGGGGTTTGCTCAGTCCAGGGATTATCTTTTGCTCTGTAAAGACTCCTCTGCAGCTTGTCTCGTGTCCCCCTTCTCCCCTCGCTGAAGGTTTCTGGGCTGGTTGAGCGTCGCTGTGATGTCTCCTCGGCCCACCCCGGGCCAGGTGCCGGCTGTGCCATGGCACTGACTCCCACGGATGTATTTTAGCACCATTTTAGCACCATTCCTGCTCTGAAATCCATCGTGGGCACCACGTGCTCAGAGCTGGAGCTCTGCCCAGTATCACCAGTGTAACAGTCTCCCGTGGGGTACCGAGCAAAGTGCTGCCACCCCCTGATGCCCAGGGAGTTCCTCGCCAGAGGCCATGCCATGGTGGCTGTGAAAGGGCAAAATTTAAGATGATTTTAGAAAAGAGAAGGCAGAGGTGCCGGAGTAGGAGCCTCAGTGGGCACCTGCTACCGAGCACCAGTCTCTCTGGGGCAGAGCCGTGGGGCAGGTGCCTGCCCCGAGGGGGGTCCCGGGGCTGCAGAAAAACCTCTGAGGTTTGGGACATCGATTTGCTTTTCCTATCAAAGCCCCCAAAAAGGGTAGAGGTGAGGAGGTGGAAGGAGAGCCTTCATCTCCCCCCAGGAGAGGAGCAAGGCAGCGAGGAGGGGCAGGGGTAGGCAAGTCTGAGCTTGGGGAAAGGATCCCAAGCAGAATAGCTCTCGTCTGATTTTTGATGAATAACTGTCAAAACCAGCAATGATTGTGTCTCAGCAGGCTGGCGTGCGGGGAGTTGTGACTTTTTCTCTAATGAAAACAAAACTGACTGTTGGAGCCAATGGGCACACGGGCAGGTCCTAAGGGGGGTCAGGCAGCCCTGGGAAATGGTCTGGATGCTGCTGGACCCACCTGCAGAGCTGTGACTGTCGGGCTGTACCCAGGGGATGCCCCTGGCTGGATGCAGCCTTCCCGCTGCCAGCGTCCCCCAGTGCTGCGCTGCCGTGCGGTGCAGATCTCCAGATAACATCAGGGAACCTTCCCTGGGCAAAGACCATCAAAAAACCCCATAGAAACCCCTTCTCAGTTCCAAAATATTATATGCATGGCACGTTCCCACATAACCTGTGGCTGTGCCCAGAGCGATGCCCAGATGAGACCACGTGTAATGCTGATTACCCGGTGCCAGGCATTTGTTGTTGTGCTACAAAGCTGGGAAAGAACAAAGCAGGATTCGACGGGAGGCCGTTACAGGAACATGTGTCTTCTAAGAGCTGAGAAGAACAGAAACGTGTCTCGATGGAGCTGCTGTTTTACTGCCAGGGAGCAGAGGGGGGCTGCACCACGGGCACCTCTGCCACAGGTTGTGCTGCCCTTGGATTTACCTCCCATCTGCCAGGTCAGCAGAGGAAAGCGCTGAGTTTCCAGAGCAGGATGCTCCCCCCAGGGGTGGGTTGGCTCCCAGCAGGGTCGGGATGGATGCCCGAGGCCATGCCCCCCACTGGACCACTGCTGGCTCCTGGCCCGAGCACAGGGGCCTGGGGGGTGAAAAGCTCCTCTGCTCCTCAACAGAAAATGAATGCTGGTTCCCCTCTCCTCGGCATTAATCTCTGTCCCTCCTGGGAAATTACACCACGATAAATCTTTATTTCTCATGATGGCTTGCCAGCTTTAATAACAGTTTCACTGGGGACAGGAGAAGCCGGAGCCAGAGCTCGGGCTGGAGGATGCTCCATCCCCCTGCAAACACCGACAGGTCAGGACAGATTTATCCTCCTTCCCCAAGCCCTGTTTGTCCAGCTGTCGTATGGGGCCAAGTGAATAACTGTTTCCTCAGAAAATTTAGCCTCTTCTTAATCTTTAGGCATTCACGATTTTCTGGGATTTATTTCCTACCCAAATGGAGCTGGATGGTGAGAGATGTAACTCTTCAGACCCTGCTTGTGCAAGGGTGCCCACCCCGCTCTTGCACCCACAAATGTGAGCAGAAGAGCTGATCCTCGCTGGGTGTGCTCCAGAGCATCCCTCACCACTGATCTTGGTATGGAGGCTGCCTGGGGTCCCCCCCCAATGGCAGGATGCGGGATGCTCTGCCGGGTAACCCAGCAAGACCCATGCCCCATCCTGCAGGTGGGAGAACACGTTGTGTTGCAGCACCCCGAAGGGGCTGCTCAGTTGCTTCGTTGGCTTGAATGTATGAATATTGCAGTGCTGGGGATTTTATTGTTTCCTAACTCGATACAAACCATTTGCAGAGCTGCATCTAAAAAAAATGGAATTTGCTCTTAGTTCCCACGGTATCCGACTGGCGAACGTGAATAATTGTGTTTTCCCTTATTTGTGGAAGTAACTGAATGGCCAAACGCAATTACTTCTGGAAATTCTGCTGCCATGCAGAGACCAGCAGCAGTCCCTGAATCAGTTTTCTCCGAACCCAGGTGGCTGGTGCTCCTGGTGAGCATCCTGGTGAGCATCAGGATGCTCAATGGCCAGCCTGCACTCAGCTGTCCAGCTCCCCTCCTGCCCTCTTCTCTGAGGAGGAGGATGGGTTGGGAATATACACTTATGCCCAATGAAAACACAACTCAAGGGTGAGGAAGAAGACAGAAAGATGCTGCGCAGGGAGAAAAGAGCTGTTGCACCTCATCGTGGGGGCCATGAGAGTTGGTGAGTGAGGCTGCTGTGCATCCCCTCACCGAGCATCCCACCGAGCCGGTGCACTCCCCCTCCCACCTGCCCAACAGCGTTTGGGGGGAAATGCTGCCAGATAAATAAACCCCAAAATGGGGATGCTGGCCCTTCAACTGGGCCGTTCCCACAGCCACCTATATGATAAGGAAGCAGGTCCTGTAATGGACAGAGAGAAATGAGCGTGGGGACCAGTTGTCCCAGTCTCCAGCCAGGGCTGCTGGGCTGGGGCTGGCAGCCGGGCACGGAACAGCTTTAGCCAGGGCGAGTGTCAAATGTTTTAGCAGGGAGTTACTATAGAAACTATCTCAACTCCTCTTTCTGTGCAGCCTCATTGCTACTAATAAATAGCCTCATTATTTTGCAAAAAAAAAAAAAGTGCTTTGGAAACCAGCAGCACCACAGTTCAGGCCGATACAAAATTAATGATCGAAAATAGTGGGGCCATTTTTTTCCCTGCGCCATAAAAAGTGGGGAGGCCGGGGCTTCCATTAGGGAGAGTTATGGCTCATTTCTTCGCTTTTGCTGTATTTATGTTTTATGTATTCAAAAGTGATTTCAGCCACTATCACAAATTACTAATTCCCACATTACATTAAGGGTCTGTGAACAGGAATGGCTCCTGCCTATCAAAATAAACCCGTCGGTCCCGCGCTGGTGGGGAACAGCCCCAGCTCCTCCCTGCCACTTGCCTGCCCGGCTGGCTCGGGCAATGCTCCCGGGGGCTACCAGCCCGACCGATGCCAGGGGGACCACCAGTGCCCAAGGCAACGGCAGCCCTAATTTCCATGATGGATTTCTCCCTTCTCCACTGCCCCAGTGGCCGCAGCCTCCTCCTCCTCCCTACCCAGCTACTTACAACATATAATTTCCATTTCATTTCAAGCATGCTCTTCCCGGTGCCCGGAGCAGCCCAGGAGAGGACAGTTACAAATAATAACAGGAATAACACAAGTCTCCAGAGAGAAGCTAAAACACACTTTGCTCTTTGTATATTAATAGGGCCTGCTGTTAATCACCTTTATTGCTGTTTCTCTCCCAGCTGGCAGAGTGATCCGGCCACGCAGGGCTCAGATTCTGCTGGGGACAGAACAGGCTTTTAGGGTTGGCACAGGGGTCTCAGATATTTGTGGACATCAGCCTTCTGATGGGCTGGATGTGGTCTCCATCCCATTGTACACCCCTGAACCTCACTTAGAAAACCAATCCCTTGTCGACCCCTTCAGCACGGGACACCCCCATGGCCCCCCCTGGGTCTAGGAGATCTGGTCTGACCCAGGGCCATGAGATTTATCTCACTCGTGCCATCTGGAAAACTTCTGGATTTGGGTATCAAGAGCTGGAGCATTTTGCTTGCACAGCTGGGCTTCAAAACCCCCCCGAATTACCTTAAGCGCAGGCAGCCCTACCCAGAGTTCAGCCATGGCTCACTCTGGTGAGTGAAAAAGGAACATTTTTAGGGGGTCTCAGCCCCTGAACCTTCCTGACAGACAGCTCTCACTGGGCAAAACCTTCCAGGGGAAGCATCACATTCTGCTCTGCACGATTTGCTCTGCCCTGCACAGAGCTGCCTGGCTCTGACGCTGCAAAATCGAGGGTTGTAATCCAGGGACCCCTGAGGTAAATATTTCCCAGGAGAAGATGAGCTCAATATTTACCTCAGGGGAGGGTGGAAGCTGATAGTCCCCACAATAAACCATTGCCATGTACCCCTCTGTGGTGCCCCTCATCCACCCACTCGTGAAACCTTCTGCAGCCACAGATTTCTCTCCTTTTTGCCTGGTAAAAGCTGGACATCATTGTTTATATTCTCATGCCACATCTCTGTATGTAGGCATTTTTGTAAAGATCTGAGAGCAAACTAGAATTGATCACACTGGTTTGCCCCTGGCATGAATCACCACGTACAAGTAGGAAATACTGCTCTGTGCGGCTCCTCTTGGAGATCACGTTAATGACTTTGCATGGTGCAGGCCCAACATCTCGATGGGAGGCAGCCAGGCATCAGAGGAAATGATGGGGAATATAATGAATCATTTGTCTTCCCTGTGGAAGGAAGAGTGGCACCAGAGAAAACAGACCTTTAACTCCTCAACAGCCGGCGGCGGCTGATGGACTGGGAGAAAGGGGAGGAAGGAGCAGGGGAGACAGACAAGAGAGGACATTACCATGCTGGCATGTTTTCAGTGCTTAAAATGGATGCAGCTTGCTCTCCAGAAGAGCCTGGATGTCAGCAGTTGCTTATTTCGTTGTTAACAATATAGGACCGCTTGGGGAAAGGGATTTAACTTTCTCCATAATGGTAATAAAGTGGCTTTGGCTTCGTGTGCAGCATCCTTCATCCCAGGTCCCAGGAACACAGGAGGCTCCTGGGGAGATGTGCCTCCAGCACGGGCTGGAAGGAGCTGCATCTTCTGGGAGAGAAGTGAGGAATGAAGGGGAGGAAAACCCCAGCCCCTGCCCCAGTCCCGGGGATGCTGCCTCTCCCCAGCCTGGCTCTGGGAAGCCAATACTTGGGGTTCGTTGCCCAGCTTTTGTGCTTCATTGCCCCAAGGGATGTCCCTGCCTGCTGCTGCCCACCCTGCCTGCTCGCCCTTCTGCCACCACACCGGGCTCAGGGGGTGGGTTTGACAACAGCTTCAGGGGCATGTGAATGGGGTCGTTGCCAACAGGAAAGGGCAGGACCCTTCAAAGCCTTGCTCTTAGGGACACGGTGACATGCAGTGAGATGAGAACAGCGTCTGCTCGGCGTGCTCAGCACCAGCCCCTAATTGCTGCTGCTGAAAGAGAGATTTTAATGCAGCGGCACCGGGAGCTTCATTACATGGGGTCTGACCTTTCCTTTATTGGACAATAAAAGTGAAAGGTGCAGGTGAAAGAGAGATGGTGTGGGGTGAGCGAAGGTGACGCCTTTGGCCAACCTGAGAGCCCTCGTGACAGAGGATGACGGGGTCCACGGAGGCAAGAGGGGGTGAACAATCTAAAATCAGACAGTAAAGTTATATTATCAGATCTGCAAGAAGTTCTCCAGTCGCAGTAATATTTTTGCATGTTTTCGTAAGCGGTGCTTTTCAAACAGCGAGGGAAGCACGGAGCACGGGGAGCTGCACTGTCAGCCGTGACCACCAACAAAGAACTTTGGGCTAATTAGGGCATGGAGGGGCTTCCCCAGAGGCAGACCCCAGGCAGGGCTGGCTGGTGCCCCCCCCCCAGTCCCCTGCACGAGGACTGAGCGTGGGGAGGGGACATGCTGTGACAGAACAGTCCTCCTTTCACTTAAATTGAAAATACAGCACAAAAATCTGTCAGGATTTCACTCGCTACCAATTAAACTGATCTGGGGGAGGGAGAGCCTGGAGCGAGTCCGTGCCAAATAGTGTGTCTGAGCTCCTGAAACAGGGGGGGTTCTTGCTGTGACCTGGATAGACAGAGAAGGGGATGATTTACCTGGCTGCCAGGGCTTGTGTTTGCAGAACGAGGACCCAGAGGATGCTTTTGGGGTCACTCCTGCATCCTCGCTGCAGGTTCAGGGGGGTTTGGTGACAGCCACCCGCCGGCACCGGGGAGGACCGGGCTGTCGGGGCTGCAAACTTTCTGAGGGTGTCCTGAACTGCTGTCGGCTGGGAATAAATTACCAGCTCCCATTTAATCAACTCTGCTTGTTGCTTCCTGTTGAGTGAATTAAAAAGCTTTCAGCAGCACATACAAATTGTGGTCCAAACTCACGACTGATAAATGTTCCTTTTAAACTTTAGCACAATAGGGGAGATGATTAAACTTTTAACATTTTTAATCATATAATTTATTTAGAATGTATTAGCTGAAAGAAAAGAAAGCGGAAGACTTTTTTTCTTTATTATTTTCTTAAGAGGGGTTGATGCTGAGGATAGATAAGGCTGTGCTGTGAGCTTGGCTCATGTTCAACTCGAGACCTACAACTTGGGCTGAAATTGCCGATTTTCATTGAAACCTGGGACTCTGCAGGAACTTCCCCTGTAGTTCGGCAGCGTTCACCTCCCGCTGGTGGGTCCCACGGAGCGGGGCCAGTGGCTCTGTGATCAGGGGTTTGCACAGCTCCTCTTTAATCCCGGCTCCTCTGAACCTCGGTGGGAGTTTGAAGGCAAGAGCATCCTCGCCGAGGGGCAGGTCTCGGGGCAGGGCCCTGACGGCAGCCTGGCAAGGCAGAATGGAAGTGACAGCTCCCCTGTCTCTCTCGATTAAGGAATTAAAGTTGTTTCCCTGATAAAGCACTCAAAAAGAGAAATAATCAATCTCAAGCAATTTCATTAATGCAGACGCGATCATCATTTTTTTTTTTTTATCTCTTCAATAAAGCACGGCTTGTCTGCCTGAAACCCAGTTCTGCATTTTAACTGGGCTCCTGCTGGGATGAGTAAGCCACAGTCACCCTTGAAGCCTGACAGCACGACTAATATTTGCAATTTAAATAGGGCCACTGCTTGTGGAGCATGAAACGAACATTACACAGCAAACCACTGCCCGACGCCGCTCCCGGTGCCGTTCGGATGGGCCTCGTAACCCCTGCACGTCCCAAGCAGAATTCACACGGAACAGCACAGTGTACCCAGGCATTACAGCCCAGCCAGCTCGCCCTCATTATTGTTATTAGCATAATTACCAAAGGGATTAGTAATGATAAACCCTCGAGAGCACTGGAGGCTAAAGAGGCGTCTGACAGGCTGTGATCCTGGTTCAGAGCCATAGGCACTGAGAGGGCGGCGAGTGCCCGGGGAGGTGGGCACGGGAAATACTGGCCGGACGCCTGGAGCAGGGGCTCGGGGCTGCCATCGCACCGATGGGCACCACGTTCTGTTCACAAGGCTGAAAAACAGCACAAAACAAAGGAAAAAGGCCAAGTGTCTGGGCTTGGCAGCTGGATCCCTGTCGCAGGGATGCTGCCATACCCCCCTCCTGGTGGAGCAAATGCCTGCTCCAGCTCAGCACCGACCCTCCTCAGGAGGCAATGTGCTTGGGTTTGCTTTTTTCCAGCCATGTTGCCACCACACATCACTTCTACACTCAGATCTTGCCAAACCAGGGGCATGTTTTCCCTCCTGGAGCTCCCCCTCTCCATCAAGCACCCCGTGCTCAGGCAGCCCCCGTCACCGCACGGCTCCCACCTCCGGCTGCAGCCTCAAACTGGGCCTCTCCATCTTTTTGACAACTTAATCTTTATTTGCTACCCACACAAGGAATAAACACACAGTAACGTGTGGCTCCAGCCCAGCACGTTTTCACCTCTTCTTTCACCAGCTGTGAACTCTGCTCCCACGGCGAGAGGACGATGCTCCTGCCACGCTCAGCCCCGGAGCCCAGCACCTTCCTGAAACTTTCCCACCCATGGGAAATTCACATTAAACCCAGCACTCACACACACCAGATCCCCCCACATCCCATTAATTCCAGCAGATAGAGCCTCTCCAGCAGGGCTTTTTTGTGCACTTCCATTTCCAGGGAGCGAGGACCAGGAGCGCGGGGGGATGCCGAGCAGCCGCTGCCTCCTGCCATCCGCCTCATAATCAATACCCCTGCCAACAATGATGCCAATCACTTTAATTCCTGATAAATGGCAGGCATAAAACTGAGCTATTGTGTTGCTAAAAGAAATTTAATTAAGGGTGAGCAGAAGGGATTCATCACTTGGCAGCGTAGCTGTTGAAGTCGGCTGGTCGTCCAGCCCCCGTCAGTAGCCTTCCAGCAGCTCCTGCTGGTCCCTGGGCGCTCGCTGTGTCTGTCCCGGCTCCCTAAAACCAGCCCATTCCCATCACATGGCTCAGTGCCTTGTTGCTGTACAGCCCAGCAGATCTCCAGCCCCCTCAGCACCCCCACCTCAACATCCCCCCTTCAACATCCTCTCCTCAGCATCCTCCCCTTCACCACCCCTCCTCAGCATCCCCCCCTCAGCATCCCACCCTGTGTTCCATCTCTCCCTCAGGATTCCCCACACCATTCCCCTCATTAGCCCCCTCCTCAGCATCCACCCTTGGCTTGTCCCTCCTTATCCCTCTCCACATCCCCCTCATCATGCCCCTCCTCAGCATCCCACCCCTCAGCATCTGGCCCAGTCATCAGGATAGAAAGTAGTATCAAAATTTATTAAATCATTGTTTTATATCAATAAAATATATTGTTGCTACTCTCTTGCAAGTGAAGTGCCCCCTCTATCGTGACAGCATCTACCCGTGCCCCCCACCCCACATGAGGGCACATCCCGGCACTGGGGACTCGATGTCACCCAGGGCATGGGGGCTGCCACCACTTGTGGCCACCTCCAGCCCACCCAGTGGCCATGGGGTTGCGTGGGCCAGTCCCCCGGATGGGCACAGGGGGACAAGTTTTGGTCCTTGCTAAGTTTTCAGTTATGGGGAGCCTTTTCTTGGGGACATATGTTTATTTATATCTGATTATTTTTCCTAACGCATCTGTGACATAATCAGGGTTTCCTCTGCACGCACAGGAAGACTTTCTTATTAGTTATTAAGTCTCAGCCCCCAAAGAGCAAATTAGGGGACATGAATATGCAAATGTAATGCTTCTAAACTGATAGCACCAGTGCTTCCTCCGGAGGGGATCAGAGCTGCGGTGACATTTGGCTTCAAACTCTTTGCAATCTCGGGGGGGGGACGACTCTACTGTCTTTAATTTAGGGGGGGGGGGGGTTTGCACTGGAGAGAGCTAAAAATAAAACTTCCACAAAAGTTGTTTCTTTTTTCTTGCTTGATTGTGTTTGGTTTGGCTTTTTTCTAAATAAAATTTGTTCCTTGTTGATGGAGCTGGCCAGGTTTCAGCAGGGGAGGGGGCGGAGAGGGGGGGGGAGCGAGGCTTTTCCAGCCCCCACTCAGTTGCCTCCCTGACGCTCTGCCCGGTCCCTGTTTAATGCCACGGAGGGCAGTGACACGTGCCCGGCTGCCACAGCGAGATGATTTAACTCGAGGGACAGCTTGGGGACGTGCTGGATGGCAGAAACTGCACGGCATCACAGATGGCTTCAATTTGGGCTGTAACTTCCCCAAACAAGCCATTTCTCCCCCTTAAACCTTTCCAATCCCACCCCTGGGAACCCGAGCAAGAGGAGTCAATTAAAGGAGCTGCCGGCGCTGCTCACTGGGGGGGGGGGGCTGGCTTTGCAAACCCACCCTCACAGCCCCCGCGGGGTGGGACTCCCTGGGAGATGCCAGAACCCAACGGGGTCGGCTTTAAATCCAAAATAACTCTGCAGGCTTCGGGGAGGAGGGTCAGGCTCCCAAACCGAGGGGTTTTCACACAATTTAGGTGGGCAGTGGCTTCCTCCCTCCGGTCAATGCTGGCTCAAATGCCTGGTGGGGGGGTCCGGGACGTGTCCCCAGGTACCACCTGGGACCTCCCGCCCAGCCCCAACATCCCTCCCGGCCAGTGGCCCCCCCTTGGTGGGATCAGCCCCTGGGGGCTCCGCAGGCAGCGATGGCAGGTTCAACCCCAGCACTTACACCAAGGACCTCCAAAGGGCAACAAAGGAGGAGGGGAAGGGGGGGGAGGAAAAAAAAAGAGGAAGAATGTTAAATTCTGCACATCGGGAAGGAGGGATATTTTTAACAAATACTCCATTAACTGCCAGCAGGATTTGAGATTTTTTTTTTCTTTTTCTTAGCGTGCAAAATGCTCAGGGAGCTTCAAATGGTGGCAGCTTGGCTCCTCCACTCCCATCTGTGCAATGCTGCCTTCAAATTAACAACTCTGCCAGAGCAGCCCCCCCCGCCATCGACTGACTCCCCCGGCTCCCCCCCCCAAAAGCCCCCCACACTCTCCCTTCTGCCGGCAGCCAGGGTGCACTGGGTCTGTGCATCCAACTGGGAGGTGCTGGGTGTCCCTGCGGCCGCCTCGCACGGCAGCGTGTGGGGACAGGGAGAGGATCAGCTTCCCCAAGAATTTATTTCTATAGAAGAGGAAAAAAAAAAAATCTTTCTCTGCATCCTGGCCTGGCTGCAAATGAGGTCAGTGCCACCGGGACACTCACCGGCACAATTACCGGCACAATTACCGGACAATTACACGAGCAATCCCGATTTGTATCTCCTCAAAAGGGAGCCCAAGAAGGGAAACGAGCCCCACTGCAATTATTAACACACCCTCACCCCCCCACCTCGGCAGAGGAAAGGGGAGAATCCAAGCCTGCAGGGGGTGAATGTGGGGTGGGCTGCACACCCACCCAGCCCAGGAACAGAAAGGGAAGGGAAACACCGATGGACCCACACCATGGAGGGGACAGTGTGGAATTTTTGCACACCAGGAAAAGAAAAAAAAAGGCAGAAAAGTACCAAACCTCCTTTATCTAAATTATGTGGCACTTCAGAAGATTAAAGACCCCACAGAAGCCGTCAGCCCCCGACTTATCAGGCTCTGGGAGGAAATACGAGCTGTCGGGAGCTGCACCGTAGACATTTGCAGAGCATCCATTGTAATGGATTTCATCACTTCTCGCTGAGGATTGGAGTAAAACAGCCTTTCCGTGTGGAAGAAGAGCTGATATTTCATGGAAAAGAGGTATTTGCACAATCGTCAGGCAAACCAGCACAACCCCCCCTGGACGAGGTGCTGCAGACCCCTGGTGCGTTCGGAGTGAACACCCCTCAGCGCTTGCAGGGTCTGGACCTGCTCCCGGCGTCGGTGCAGCCCACATTCCAGCACTCGGGAGTTTCTGCTGGGAGAGACGTGGGCTGAATGCCTTTTCCCTGTTTTATGGTGATTTTTATCCCGACGCACGGCTCTTCCCACAGAGTCCCTCCTGACTTCGGAGGCTGGAGCCACCCGCTGCCCCTCGAGCCAGGAGTTTTCCCAGTGGATCTTCCCGATGTGTGGGGAAAAGGGAGGGATCCCCGTGCCCCCCCACCTCCCCCCAATAGCATCCCTCCCTCCCTCCCTCCCAGCCCCAGGACCGCCCCCAGCCCTGTGCCCACACCCAGCACTGCTCTGCAGGCAGCTGCCCACGGGGGGACACTCATTAACACCATCCCTTTTGTACCTAATTGGGGCGGGGAGATTTACAGCTGCTCCCAAAGAAATGATCATACTCTCTCTAGATGGCTCTTGGGGGCCAGTGACTGAGGAGGGGAGGCAGAAAGGGGATATTTGGATAGAAGACAACGTGTCCCTGGCCTGGAGGTGACCACATGCCAACCCGCTGGCCATGAGCAGGCAGTGGGCACTCACAGCCCAGAAGGTCAACCCCATCCTGGGCTGCATCCAAAGAAGTGCTGCCAGCAGGTCCAGAGAAGGGATTCTGCCACTTGACTC